>JAODAL010031360.1:0-48563 GCA_025379985.1 Phyllomedusa bahiana
CCGTTTTTTTTGCCCCCCTCCAGAATGTCATTGTGCCACTGTCTGACCTCATGCTGCTGTGGCTGCCACCGTCACCTCCACACTCTGTCACTAATGTTGCCACCTGAGCTTTCGCTGGCATGACTTTATCAGGCTACATTCCCGCTTGAGTTTTTTGGTCAGTTTTTGCCCCTTAAGTGCCCAGGAATTTTATAGTGAAGCGATTCTAAGAGCGGCGGCAGTCATCTGCGTGTCATAACAAAAACACAAAACTTTGTATGAAGACCAAGCCAAGCTCCCTCGATATTTAAGCCATGGAAACAACGTTCACAGGCACCTGCAGGCTCTGTGCAGCCTGGAAATAGCTGCTTTTTAACGCGATTCGTGCCGAAATAATTCGGACCGAATTAATTTTTGTCGGAAAATTCGGCGAAGTGACCGAATCGAATTTTTGAGAAATTCACCCATCTCTAGTCAACAGCCATTAATCCACATCTACATCAAAACAGTTCATAGTACATATAAAATACACGATATATAGATTCTGTAAAGTCATAATAAAAAAAGATAAAACAATCTTTGGGAATGTAATAGAAAAATACTGAATAAGATTGTCCCATGAAGTCAGTTTAACAGTGAAAGTCGGGTATATGGGGATCCTCTGAGTCACTGTGAGCGATAGTATAGACGCAGACCACATCAGGGAGCGGAGTTTAAGGGTATGTTCACACGGCTTATTTTGGAGAGCATTTTGTGGCATACTGCGCTTAAGACGCGAGGAAATGCGCCCCGTAATTATGGATTACGCCTTGTCCCCCCGCGCATACAATACAATCGTATTGTATGCGCGGGGAGATAAGTGACGTATCTATGGAGCGCTGATCAGCACGAGCTCCCGAAACACACGATGTACTGCAGCGCGTACTGTATGTGCCGCAGTACATCGTGTGATCATACACTAAGGGACCCCAGGTCTTCAAAAAGAGCCCGCTGCAAAGCCGCATGGACTTAGCTGTGGGGAAACCACCAGTTCGCTACCCCTGGCGAGGCTACTTGCGGTGACAGCCGAAGTGCCCGACAGAGGACAGTGGGAACAGGTAGAGGTGATGGGTCACAGGCAGGGGCCACTGTAGGTAGTAACAGAGTCCCAGGCAGGTAGCAGACTGGTGTAGTGGCAGGAAACAGCAGTACAGGTAATGGACTGTCGTAACGACAGGTAACAACAGTACAGGAACACTGGAACCAAGGCATCAGGTACCAGACAGCAAACCAGGGTCAGGAAGTAATGTGAAACATCCCAAAACCCAGAACACCCCGGGGAATTTCCTCAAGTCCCAAAGGTTTTGGAAAAGGTTTATTGGCCCCGGTAATTGTGTACGTCCCCTTTTAAAACTCAGTGACAGCCGCACGGGGCCCTAGGGAGGGGGGAGCGCCCAAACGTGAATGCTGGCAGCAGCGAGGACCAGAAAACAGGGGGAAAAGGGAAGGGGAGGAAATACATGCTGGCAGAGGGGAAAGGGGGGTGCAAACGGAAAACGGGGATGTCAAGGGCCTGGCAGAACACAAAAAAAGACCTTTAATAAAATTAACATTAACCCCCCTTTAAAGGGCCCAGCCCCCGTTTTTACCTTCCCGACCCAGCCCTTTTTTTTGAAAACTGGGGATAAAGTCCCCTTTAAATTTAGAATAAAATTTTTTTACACTTTTTACCTAGCCCCTTTTTGATTCAGAGATTGTTTTTCCCCCTGACACAAATTTTTTTAATTTTGTAAGAAATTTTTTTCCATACAATTTCCTTGTTTTGTTTTTGAAAAATTTTCAAAAAATTTCATAAAAATTTTAAAAAAAAATTTTTCGATTTTGAAAGTTTCAAAATTTCCGCGTTTCAAAACAGATAAATTATTTTCCCCCCAAAAAATTTAAAAAAAGCATCTACCCCCAAAGTCCACCCCATAGGGGTTTGGGATCATTTTTTTTAAAGGGCATTTTTTTTTTTTACGACATTAGAAAAGGGGGTTGAAATTTTGTTTTAATTTCTCCCCCAAAATTTCAAGAAAAAAATTTTCAAAAATACAATTTTTTTTTAGGACCACCTTTCCCGTTCTGAAAGTGGCCCTTTAGGGGGCCCCGCAAGTTAGATACCCCCAAAATGAAAAACCATCGGGGAAACTAGAAACCCCCTTTAAATTTTTTAAAAAAACCCCTATTTTGGAAGTTTGATAACCCTTTAGAAAATTTCACAGAAATTAAAAACAAAAATGGAAGGGTTGAAATTTCAAAAAATTTTCACTTTTTTTGGGAGATTTACAAAAATTTTAAAAAATTATTCCCCTGGAATACGGGAAAAAAACTAGGGTAAATGCCAAAAATTTAAAATCAAAATTCCCCCCGGTCTGCCGTTTTTTAGGGAATCCCATATGTGGCCCTAGTTTCATTATTTGGGTTTTAAACCAAAAAGCCCCAGAAAAGGAAGGACAAACCCACTTTTTAAACCCCTGGGGTCCATTTTTCAAAAAACGAATTTTATTTTAGGGGCCATTTTGGTTTTGGGGACACCCAAAGGTGCCCCAAAACAAAAAAAAACCCCCCTAAATAGACCGCATATTTTTGGAAAAAAAATACAACCCCTTAAATTTAATATTTCCCCAAAAGGGGTGGGGATTGAAATATTAACCCCAAGGGGAATTTCCCCAAAATTTTTTTTTTTTAAACAAAAAAAGGCTGTGAAAAAATTAAAAAAAATTTTTTTTTAAATAATCTGCTTTTTTACTTAAAAAAGTTTCAAAATATAAAAAGGAATCCCCCGGAAAAAAGAACCCTAAAAATTTGTTAAGCAATTTTTCCAAGTTCCCGGGAAAAACCCAACATGTGGGTGTAAACCTTTCTGTTTTGGGCCATTTGGGAGGGCGTATAAGGGAGGGAGCGCTATTTTTTTTTTTGGAACCCCAGATTTTTGGGGGGCCCTGTTCATTGCAAAGCCCCCCCAAAATAGCCCGAACAGGGGAAACCTTCCAGGGAAATGCCCCCCCTTTTTGGGTTCAACACCCATCAGGGTCTCATCGGGGTGTACTGTCGTTTTGTGCACAGGTGTTCCATAAAATTTTTTTTTTTTAGGGAATTTGGGCAATGAAAATGGGGGGAAAAAAAACCCGGACGGTCCCTTGTTTTTTTTTAGTTTTCAATTTTACCCGCAAATTTGCCGTGCAAGTTAAAAAGATGTATAACTTTACTATGGGGGGGCGGACAAAATTAAAAAGGGTATAGTTTTTTTATAGTTTTTTTCTTTTTTTTATTACTTTTAACACAGTAGAAATAAAGTCATAAAAAAAAAGGGGTTTTTTTATTTTGTCCTATTCTGACAAACCTAACCCCTTTTTTTTTTTTGCTTTTGAAAGCTGTGTATGGGCTTTTTTTTTTGCGGGAATTTAGTTTGAAATTTTTTTTATTAAGGGGTTTATTGTTTTTAGTTTTTTAACAAAAATTTTTTCAAAACAAATTTTTTGGTTTGTGTTTTTTTATTTTTATTTTTTTATGCGCCCCTGTTTCGGTTTAAAAATGACAAAAGGGAACTTTACTCAGCCCGGTAATACGATTTCACCGATATCCAATTTTATATTTTTTTTATGTTTTAAATGCTTTTTTAAAAACAAAAAAACACTTTTAATTTAAAACCGGAAAATATGTTTTTTGCATCGCCCAAAAATCCGAGGGCCCCCAAAACTTTTTAAATTTTTCTGTGCTTGGACTTTTGGGACTTGTTTTTTTTCAAATGAGTTGACGTTTTTTATTTAAAAATTTCATTTTTTGGGGGGACAAAGGGTTTTTTGATCGGGTTTTAAATCCATTTTTTTGGGGGCCAGGGTAAAAAAATACTGCCCAAACCCCAGTAGTGGTTTTTTTTTTTTATTTTTTAAAAAGGGCTCACCATGCGTACCTTTAAAGTTACCTTTTTTCTTTGGGTCCCTAAATTTTGGCGATTTCCCTATTTATATATTTTTTTTTAAACTGAAAAACACTTTAAAAAAAAAAAAAAAGGTTTTTAGTGGTTTAAAAAAATATTTTTTTGCATCCCCTATCTTCTGAGAGCTCTACATTTTCCCATTTTTGTATACAGAGCTGTATGGGGACTTTTTTTTGGGGGATGAACTGACGTTTTAATTGGTACAACTTGGCGTTTATAGAGTTTTTGATCGCTTTTTATTCCTTTTTATGTGCTGCGGATGAACAATAATCTTAATTCTGTGATTGTTTTTTTGGTTTTTTTTTTTACGCCGTTCACCATAGGGGTTAATTAACATGACAATTTATAGGGCAGGTCTTTAAACCACACGGCGATACCAAATATGGGTACTTTATTTATTTTTGATAAATTTTGGGGATTGGCGTTTGTAAAGGGGAAAAAGGGGCGGTGTAACGGTTTTACTTTATTTTTTGTTTTATGTTTTACATGTTTTTTCACTTTTTTTAAAAACTTTTTTTTAACTTTTTTCACGTTATTTTTGACTTTTCCCCGTGGGGGATTTGAATGAGAGATCGGTAGAGCTCTCATTCAATAGGAATCATACAAGTTTTTGCTATGACTGTTCCTATGACAACTGTCAGTCACGAGCCGGGTCATGCCCAAAAGGGCACGGCCGGCGTCGTAAACGTCATAGCCCAACCCGGAAGGCTTTCCCTGCCTTCCGTGGTGTCCTTAGGGAGGCAGGAGCAGCAACGGATCGCCGATCCGTGCGCTGCTGCGCCGAATTGAATCCCCAGGAGGAGCGATCTTTTCCTGCGTCTCTCTTAATTATTGCGACCCCATCGTCGCGATAATTAAGGGGTTTAAAACCCGGCCCCCACCCGGGGCGATCCGGGGTCGGGGCCGACGCTGCGGGATGTCAGCTGTAATATACAGCTGACACCCCGCGCCGATAGCGCGAACACTGCCGTAGAGTTCGCGCGATTCCTCAGGACGTATCCATACGTCCAGTGGGGTGAAACCCCCAAACCACCTGGACGTATGGATACGGCCAGGGTCGTGAAGGGGTTAAAAAGGGCCTCTAGAAAAGGGGAAATTACAGATTTAACCGAGTTTTGTAGTACAAGAGGATGGTGACCACTTTATGTCCAGACTAGCTACATTTAAAGGGAATCTATCACTAATATTTCTTTTTTACTAATTAAAACAAGATCCTGATACAGGAACATATTCTTTTCTTCTTAGTTGTGAACAGGAGCAGACCCATTGACTTTTATAGGAGGGGTTTTCCAGGCATGCTCTGTGACCTAGGAAGAAGTCAGAGTGCAGGGAGGGGAGAGAGGAGCTGTGACATCTCCTTTTGTGGATGATGGATCCTGTGTTATCTATACACATTGGTATTTCAACAGAAGCGAGATGAAGAATCACCTCAACAAAAAGGGGAAGAACACAGCCTATGTGTTTAAAAAACAACAATTGAAATAAAAACTCAGATTTTCAATTATCCACCTTTGCGGGGCTTACAACTATGGTACAGCGCATCTAGCACAGTCATGTAGGAAGGACTCTCACAAGCTTTTTTCGCTCCCACAGCATTTTAAAGCACACCCGAACCCCAGTACAATCAGGAATGACGGGAAAGTTTTCAGGGAAATAAAACTTTACACATAAAATTTTTTGGAGGCGATATCCACCTAACCCTGTTTTTATGTTACAACTTAAAGGGTTAACGCTGGATATCGACTTCCTTAAAATTTTACGGCTGTAAAGTTTTCATTCCATAGAAACTATACACATTGGTGTCACCTTTCAGTGTAACCCGCTGGCTGATAATGAGGAACTCGAAAAAACAGAAATGTAACATTTTTAGGGAAAAAAAGGCAATGTGAAAACGCAGGATTTCAGATTTTAATTTTTTTTAAAAAATGTTGATAGTGGTTTTAAAAATTTTAAAAAAAAATACTAAAAAAATTCCCTTTTAAATGTTTTTACCCAAAAAAAATAAATTTAATTAATTTATCAACTGGTCATTATTGTTTATCTGATGATGTTTTCTCTTTTATACGAGGATTGTTGTTGTTGGACCACCTCTTCAAATAGCATAATAAAATTCATTAATGAAGACTTACTTTTTCATGTTAACCCACAATAGGTGACTACAGTATAAATATCCTAATTTTTCCCCTAAATTTCCCGAACTTGAGCTATGAAAAGTTTTTTAGCTATGGGAAAATATGCAATACACTTCTAAAAAGCTGCCTAGAACACACTGATGGCACATATCACAGTTTTCACAAAAAACCCGAAGTATTCCTAAATACCAAAAAGTGTACACATTTGGAGGAACCAATTTTTTCATTTAAATAAAAATAGGAACCCTATTCCCCCATACCAAAAGTCATCCTGGGGTATTGTATCAAAACCCACTCACCCACACAATTTCTCAGACACTACCGACTCTGCTCATATGTTAATGGAAAAATCCCCAAACCACAATCATGAAAATTTATCTTCCAATGTCTTATTAGTGAAGTGGATGCATGATTGGGTCTAGTACGCCTTCTACAGTACAGTGCAGTCCACTATCCTTACGCTTATTACACTGCAAATGAAGGCTTCTTTGGGGGCCCGTAGGCCCCCTTTTCTTTTTTTCGATACATTGGGAAAAGTACATGACCCAAAAAAGCTTCTGTCCTCAATATAAAAAGCTATTTCCAGCAGCTTTTCTGGCTGTTACATACAGTATAAGGACTTACTTTATCTGTATTAGGTGTCTGCTTGATTTTCTTAAAAGGGAAACTCCCATCAGAAAGGAATTTTTTTTGTTAAAATTTGAAAACATGGGTTTTTTGGGGGGCAGTTTAAAAAAGCCCGGGTTGGGGGGACTGTTTCCCCTGTATGCAGGCCCCTTTTTTTTAGGCCAAATTAAGGCATGAAGTTTGGGAGGGTGGGTGTGGGTTTTTTTTTCAGTCAGGAAGGTTTTTTCTTGACTGGGGGCAAGACGTTAACGTTTTTTTCTTGGGACCAAACCCTCCACTGGGAAAACCCCTTCCCCTGACCTGGGTGGATAAACCCCAAGAAAATGGGTGGGGCTTTTTCAGAGACTGTGGTTATCTACACAAATTGTATTTTTTTTTTTTGTTTGTACGGGAAATTAAGCCCGTTTTCCTTTTTTCCGTTGGGTTTAAAAAATTTGTGGATGGGTAAAGGCCAAGAGACTCTAAAACGGACGCTGAGAACGGTGTGTTTTTTGCTACCTTTCGACAAAAAGTGGTTGGGGGACGCGGGCACAACCCCATCCATTCCCATGGGCAAAAAAGCAAAAGCAGAAAACCAAGGGTAAAAAACTGCTTTAAAATGGAGGAGCCATTAAGCACCCTGGTCAGGCGAAACTGCAGCAGCAGGACCCACAGCGGCAGCAAACCCAATAGCTCATGCGGAAGACATGCAGGGTGCAGAGACAAGCCACAAACAGCACAAAGGCTCATACTGAAGCCATGCAGGCACAAAACCCAAGTCACAAACACACAAAGGCTCATACTGAAGCCATCAGGCGCAGCAAAACCAATCAGCTGGAGCACAGAGGGCCCATGCGGATTCGGGGGGGCCCGGGAACCTCCACTCCGTCAACACGTGATAGGAAATCGGGCTAGAAGGGCCGCAGTAAGCTCTCTGGAAGATGATACGAGGTTTCCCACGGGTTTTTTAATGGGTCGCCCACCGGGACGCTGCCCCGGGGGCAATGGGCTGAGGTTTTGGGCCCCCATTTTAAATGGGGGGCCCCAAAAGGCCTATTTGACCCGGAAAAGGACGCAACAAGTCTCTAAATTACCTAAATTAAAAGAGATCCGCATTCCTGGGGCCGTTAGCGTCCGGGGTAAGAGGGACACCATGGGTACAGAAAGGCCAAACCTCCGAGGGCCCCAGCTATTTAAAATTGTTGCATCTGTCAAAAATGGCGCACCCGAGATATCTCCCCAGGGGAAATGGCGAGCGGTGGGTTTTTGGGCCGATTTATGCACCTCTTCCGCATTCTGTGCAGTCTGGGTTGCGCAGGGGGATCCTCAGACGGCGGGTGACCAGGGGCAGAAAGGGGTTCCCCTCATGAGAGGTCCCTCTTTGCATATTTGGTCTGCAGCGCCGTGGCAACCAATGGGGAGGAACCCCAGATGGAAAATTCTATGAATGGGCCCCGGGCCAGGCACGGACTCAAAGTTTAGTCACTCTCGAATGGGCCCACCTCCCACATGTGTTGATCCCGGGAAAAAATTGGGGTCCTTTACCCACAGTAAAAGAGTTTTCCCCAGTGGCCCGGGTTAAACGGAACGGTGGGTACCGTTCACAAAATTTTTTGGGGTGGTGCGGGGCTATTGCAAAAATGTGATTTTGGGCCATGACGCCCATGTTCGGGGCCTGGGGCGAAAACCGCTCTGCCAAGTCCCACACGGTCCTGGACAGGCCGCGGGAAAAAAAAAGAACATAAAATTCCCTTTTCAGTCCTGTGGGAAAAGAGACACCTGTCCCCAGTTGGAGGTACTAACAAAATTTTGCCCGCCCAAATCAGGGCTTGACCCAAAATGTGCCCGGGAAAAAGTGGATTTTCCCAAAGGGGTACCCCAGGGGCGGAGGGAGAGAACGGTTTCCACATTTTGCCCTGAAAAAGACCTGTTTTAAAAACCCATCACCAAAAAGGGGCAGGGGGTAAGCTTAGGTTCCGGGTCCCTTTAAGCAGGCCGGGGAAAGGGCCCCCACCCATGGGTTTTGGGAAGCAATTTTTTTGCAACAAAACGCTTGAGAGTAATACCGCTTTCTATTTCCAAAAAGTTACCGGAAATAAGGGGGTTTTTGCCAATCGTGTCCACCCGCCAGGTTTACATCCCCGTTAAAACATTTCCGTAGCCCTCTGGTTCGCTAAATTAGGGCCCTTTTAAGGATAGCGATGGGCTGTGGGGGTTGGTGAAGTCAGCGAGGGGGCACCCTAACCAGGGCATTGTTGATTTGCCACCCATTCCCCGGGGGCCATCCCTCTCAGGAACCCCTATCCCCTAATAAGCACGGGGGGCTGTCTACAACTTTACCCCACAGGGAAACCCAAGAGATCTTGATGGATCAGGAACCCCATTCATTCGAATCTAATAGTAGCTGTGTAAAGTGTTAAATTACCACTGCCATTCATCACCACCTCAATGGACGGCTCTTTGAGGGTTTAACAAACCCTGAAGGGCCATGCTAAAAAAGTGTAAAAGGGAGGGGCGGGATTGGGACGCCCTCTTACCGTACTTGCTGTTCTCAGTTAGAGAGTACCCCAACCTCCAGAGTTTTCACCCTTCGAACTTTTGTATGGGAGACACCCCTAGGACTCTTAGTTTGGGGCCAAGGAAACTTGGGAGAGTGGGGGTCACCCCCATAAGACGCATGGAGCAGGGGGCCCAACTGCAGAGAGGGTTCCCCCGGTGATGCCGATTGTCAAGGACATCTTCTTTGCACAAAAGCACAGGCCCGATCTATAATAGTCCGCCAGATAAGGCACTTTTAAACCCGGGGGACACGGGAAATAGTTTCCCCTTCCCCTCAGGGGTTCTGTTTTTCCACATATAAACCACCCTTCCGGCTCTCACTATGCTAGGGCTGAGGGCCCACTTGGCAAAACGGGGGGGAGGCTTATTTACAATCCATTCACCGGTAAGCAGATCATACTTCCATCCACACTGCTTAGCTTCCCCTTAGCTGTACAAACCAAGACCAAAAAGTCTGTGTTTCCCAATGATGATCATAAATAGCACTACTAAGATTCACCATTGTTTCCTGCCTCCGCCAAACTCGATCCAGTAGTGCAAGGAGCTCCATCTTGCGTTCGTGCCGTAGCGGCTGTTGCAGTATTGGTGGATAAATGCTCTGAAATAGTGTTAGACCAGAGGTTCCCAACCCTAGTCCTCAAGGCACACCAACAGGTCATGTTTTCTGGCTTTCCTTAGCATTGCACAGGTGAAGTCATTATTGTCAGTGCATTCTGCACAGGTGATATAAATTATTGTCAGTGCTTTCTTTTGGGAGATCCTGAAAACATGACCTGTTGTGTGCCTGAGGACGGAGTTGGGAACACTGTGTTAGACAACCCCTTGAACATATGCACTCCACATGATATTTCTGTTATTTTGAACCAGGTCCAACCAAAATACATTTCTATGGTCATATAATTTCGATTACAGTGTGCCCTCCTGATGCCTCCCAATAGTCATTGCACTGGGTTGAATCCAGCTACTCTTCTCCCAATTGAGGAGCAGGATTCAACAGGGGGAATAAGGATAGGTATCTGTCACTCCACTGACCATGACTGACCTCCAACTAATGGAACAGGAGACAGCAGTCTTGATTCAGCTGTGGATCATCCACTACAGAGTATGGGGAGAAGGTAAATTCTGTACAGGAAATGCTATTGTGACCCAATATGAGACAGTAAAGGGCCCGGGTCATTGCCACCTCACGTCTTAGCCAGGAAGCTGAACTCACTGCGCTCACAGAGGCTCTTGTAATGGCAGAGGGTAAGGAAGGGAATATTTACACAGACTTCGCCTATACATTTGGAGTAGCACATGATTTTGGTCCCATCTGGAAGGCCAGGAATTTTCTCAAAGCAGTAGGCACACCTGGGAATAAGAGGGCAGATCAGGCAGCTAAAAAGGCAGCCAGACAGGGACAAGAGCACATAGCCCTTGCACAAGGAAACAGTGCCCCTGAATCAACCACAGAGGCTCTGAAAACATTCCAGAATCAGGCCTCAAGGGAATAGAGGAACCTCTGGATGAAGCAGGGTGCTAGCCAAAGCGATGGGCTATGGGGGGATGGGATGAGGCTCTGCCTCCCCCGAGCTTGGTTTCCCATGATGGCAACCCTTAGCCACCTGCCCACTCATTTGGGAAAGAATACCATGATAGAATAAGTCAACAAACAGTGGATAGTTCCTGTTTTTTTCCACTACGGCCACAAGTTACTGCTCCTCTTGCCAGACGTGTCTTGAAAATAACCTTGGACAGGTGGTTAAGACCTCTGTCAAGCTTACCCCAAAACCAATGTATCCCTATCAGTGAGTGCAGATAGACTACATACAGCTGCCAAAGGTTGGGACCTATGAGTATGCATTAGACTGCATAGACGTGTTCTCAGGTTGGCCCGAAGCCTACCCCATTGCTAAAGCCACAGCAAAAGCCACTGTAGCAAAAAAAAACAAAAAAAAAACTAATGACCGAAGTCTTTTATCGATATGGCCTTCCTGAAGTAATTGAATCAGACCGAGGTACCCATTTTATTCAAAAGTGCAATGTGATTCACTGACTTCATATGTGCAGACCTTGCAAAAATATTTGAATAAGGTGCATAACTTTGCATTTTCTTCAATTCCAGACCCGGATACAGACACAGGTACACATGATCTGCAACCAGGAGCCTATGTAATGCTAAGGAAACATGTCCGAGGAGCTTTGAGTACATGAATTTAAGCTCCCTTCCAAGTGTTCCTAACTCCTAGTACTGTGGTAAAACTGGAAGGAAAACCCAACTGGATACATGGCAGTCATTGGAAGAAGGTTTTAAGTCAAAAAGAGTAAAGGATGCCGTGAGGTGTCTTCTGTTATTGATCCCCGTAATTGGAGGGGTGAATAGGCCTGAATAATGATGAACCAGATGAAAATAACTAATTACACATCCCAGAGCATTACAGATACCTTTAAAAGTTACTATTTCTGGATATGCACTCACTCTCCTCCACTGCTCCAGCATACCATACTTAGTTATCCCCCGTAACAATGAAAGAAATAATGGGATGGGATAAGTGTTTTAACTCTTTAGCCGCTAATGATACTAAGTATAAGAGGATGTGGAACGAATTCTTCTTCTTTTACTAGCAGTAAATGTAGTGTTTAAAGTGTTTATGTTTGTAGTGTCATAATTATGCGAAAATTGTGAAAATAACCCATATGAAGGTTACTGACGAGTGACTATAGTGATCTGGAACTAAAACCTGTTTATTTTTCTCATTTCTCTTATGTAACTCCATCTGCGAACCGATTGAACTCGTATGCGAATTCTCGTCTGTCTGAGGATGCTGGAGGAATATTATAGGGATGATGATTTCTAACGAAATCATTCTCAGGCAACCCGTCGGCCTGGGCAACACCTGAAGAAACTTCAGCTATCCCCACCTTGGATTGAGGCCCCAGACTCTGCATGAAGAGTTCAAAGGGGGGACTGTGAAGGATGGAGTCAGGAAAGAGTTAACGCTGAATTTCTGCTGAAATGGACAATGTCTGTATATTTACCATCTTCAAGGAAACCTGAACAATGTGTATGTTTGCAGTCTTCAGAACAGCTATTCGGACAAGACACTTGGCTGTAACTTGCTCTAACCAGAGAGATAAGACAATAATTACATATTATCTAACCTTATGATGAAGTGAGCAACTTACAGAATGTATAAAAGCTTGGTATTGGCAAATAAAGGTTCAGTTCTGTTGTGCTCTGGGCAGCAGACCGCTCATATGGTTGAGCACGATTGTTTCACTTGTGTTTGATCATTATATGAGCGTATAGCAGTCTGTAGCAGTTTCTTAATTACATCCACTCCCGTACTGGACAGTAAGAGTGTGTGATCACTCTAAATTGGCTAAACCTATCAGCTGGAAGGAGATAGAGCCTCCTAAGGTTTCTTGCTTGGTGACCAAATTGGAGGCCGACATAGAAGCCGTAAAAATCTCAGAGACCCTATCCCCCTCCCAAAAGCAACAATGTAGGGAACTGCTGCAGAGGAATCGAGACCTGTTCACCGATACCCCTGTCTGTACCCATGTGATAGAGCATGAGATCCTCACAGACCCCAAGGTGAGAGTAAATCTGAAGCCCTGTAGAGTCGCTGAGGTCTGCCGGGAGGTCATTTCCTACCTATCTAGCAAGGGTCTACCTACCTACCTGGGACCTTAACCATTTACCTATATACCTGGGACTTGCCTAACCACGTACCTGAAGCCCCTAATTTAGGGGACTACTTATCTAAAAGTGGGTCTACCTACGTGGCCTATTCGTTTTCAAAGATACCCCTGCTTAAATAGTCAATCAGTCACATGGTAGTGTTTCTGTATCTTACAGGTTTCCCCTCTGGATTACGTTGCATGAGTGTCTGATTCATTTCTTTAATAAAATGGTCACTGAGGCATGTCATCGGGAGTGTTTAAAGGGAATCTGTCGCCATTTTTTTTTTTTACTTATTAAATCAAGACCCTGATCCATATTTTTTTCCTCTCAGTTGTTTTTATTTCCTTATTGTAGATTTCTCTATTCGGTCGTCTATATATGATTGTGGGAAAGACATTCTTGCTTGCACTGCTTTTAAAAGCAGTCAGAGAGATACTTACAGCAGCTTCATGCACATAGGATTCTAAGACATATTCTGTCCCATAACTTTATAGAGAGTTTTCACTGTGAAGGGAGTGGAGAGGGGAGCTGTGACCACTCCTCTTGTGACTGTTGATTCTATGTTATCTGTACACAATGGTGTCTCCTTTCAGTTTGACCCTGCTTTTACTGATAATGAGCAGACTGCTGAAAAGGTCTCTAAACAGAACAGGAATTGTCAGACTATTATTAGGCTTAGTGGCCAAAGTGAAAACTGCAGGACTTAGGAATTATAAAAAAAAATACTGAAAGTGATATGGAAAATAAAAAAAAACATAACCAAAAATTCCTAAAAAAATGTGTTTAACATAAAAATGTGAGTTAAACAATAAGTAATTTTTTTGATGACACATTCCCTTTAAGTAAAGTGTTTTTGTCTGGTTTCAGTGTATTTTTTACTGCTATTTCTCCAGTGTTAGTAATAGAGGGTGTTTGACAGACGACTCTATTACTAGCGCTGGAGTTTGGTGACAGCCAGTGGTGTTTTTTTTTGTCACCTCAAGGCTGACACCAAGCACCAGGGCTAGTCATATAGATGCGTCTGTCAAACACCTCTATTGTCAACACTGGAAATAAACGGTAAAAAACACAGTGACACAACACAGAGAACACTATATTTAAATAAACTCTTCCTGACACCGCCCCTCTGTGACCATTTTATTAAAGAAATGGATCAAATGCTCGTTCAATAAATCCATCATAGTCCACGGGGGAAATCTGTAGAAAAAAAAAAACCACTACTAAAAGCAAAAAGCATGACAGTACTGAACTCCATCCCCTGCACCATCTAGACATCATGCATTATGCCTGCAGCTGATCTTCTGGGAGCAAGGGAAGGAGTTCGGCCTACACAATATGATTGTGAGAGATACAGACCAGGATT
Source organism: Phyllomedusa bahiana (assembly GCA_025379985.1). Lineage (NCBI taxonomy): Eukaryota > Metazoa > Chordata > Amphibia > Anura > Hylidae > Phyllomedusa > Phyllomedusa bahiana. The sequence continues at coordinate 14,268 of JAODAL010031360.1, forward strand.
GTAGCATAATCTCCAGGGGGTTAGTCCTCTGTTCCTCCTCGTAGACTTTTCACCACTGGGAAGTTTGTACACAGTTGGGAAAAGGTAAAGAGTAATGGAAAAGTGAGGATTCTAAGATATTTGTGTTCAAATCTGCAGGGACAAGTGTTGGTCGGGAGAAGTCATCATGTCGGTCTGGATCGATAGAGTAGAAAAGGGAACATGAACGATTCATCAGAGAAATATTACCTGTGAGTCACTAAATACAATTAAACTGTAATCAATTATATGTGTTCAAAGTATAATGGTTTATATTCAGTAATGTTGTGGCGGTATTATTCAGTCACTATGTGGTGGTGATATATGGTCATGGTGTGGTGGTATTATTTGGTGACTATGTGGTGGTGATATGAGGTCAAGGTGTGGTGGTATTATACAGTCACTATGTGGTGGTATTATTTAGTCACAATATGGAGGTGATATGTGATCATGGTGTGGAGATATTATTCAGTCACTATGTGGTGGTGATATATGGTCATGGTGTGGTGGTATTATTCAGTCACTATCTGGTGTTGATATGTGGTCATGATGTTGTGTTATTTCGTCTTACTGGAATTATTGGTAATATTGGCCTTGGGATTCTGGTTTTGTGAAGTTATTTGGTAACTGCATGACCATTACTTAGTGGTTTTATACTCAGTACTTTGTGTTATAACTTTTGATATGTTTTTATTTATATAAAATGTATCATTCGGGAAGGGAGGCATATATCTTTAGACCTTTTATGTTTACTACCGGTGTCCTGCTGCAGTTAGGTGGAGGAGACTTAGAAGCCCCAGTGCCCCATATTGATTACAGATTAGAGTGATGATGTTATCACATTGGTCTGAGACAGTTACATCAGAGTTTCCCATGGGAAAGTCAATTAGTTCCTCTCATCTTCAGCTATTAATCAGGAAGAGAGTTGTTTCATGATTCCCCCATTAATAGAAAATACTCTGCAACCTTATAGAAGCATTTGTATTCTTTGTATATCTCTGCAATCATCTCTATGATCAATGCTGAGAGGAAACAGTAAGTGACTGCTGGAGCAAGACTAGAGCCTGGAGGGTGAATAGCCCAGTGAGTAAGATTCCACTTATGTAACAATTACCCATTCTCTGTCCTCCCTCATAGATCTTTATATTAACCCTTACATTGCCCTTGACCACACGAGATCCTAATATTAACTCCTTTACTGCCCATATACCACCAGATATGCAACATTAACCCTACCACTGGTTTCCACCAGAAGTCCTTACAATGACCTACTCACTAGCAAATACTAACGAGGATCCTTACATTTACCTCTCACTGTCTAGATCACCAGGTATGCAACATTAACCCTTCTACTACTCTTCATTAGAGATCCATACATTAACCCTCTCACTACCTTAGACCACCAAGGATCCTTACATTAACCCCTTCAGTGCGCTAGATCACCAAGGATCCTTATATTAACCACCTCACTGACCTAGACCACTAGATATGCAGCATTAACCCTTCCACTGCTCTCCCCCAGGGATTCTTACATTAACCCCCTCACTATTCTGAAGTAAAGAGGCTGTAGAGTTCTATAAACCAAACATAGTTTTGTTTCGCCTATTTCATGATCGGATATAGCGATGACTCAAATTACACCCTCTTCTTTCCCAAGTGAACCTGGCCATTATCTTTTGGTAGAAAAAGTGGCAATACTAGTGGATTTGCATGTGTTGCTCTATGAGAGTTCTGGGAACTGCAGAGCGAACAAACTTAACACGTTCTCAAAATAGGTGCGGGTCCAAGAGGTGGGATGTACATCTATGAGACATTTATTGCATATCCTATTGTTATGCCTTAAATGTCTGAGATGCAAAAACCCTTTTAATGGAAATCCAGTAAATTTTTTCTGCAACCATCTTGTGGACAGACCCAGTATGGTGGCACACAAAGTGCCAACAGTTTCATATTTTAGTGCTGTAGGCACTCTTCCTTATGCTTTCATTTTGTGTCTCTGTAATGGCATATGATGAGACATATCACTCTTAAGTATGCTCTTGTCAGGGTACGTCCACCTGACGAGTATTTGAACTGAAAGTAAATCAACCCTATTGACATCAATAGAAAGTACACTTTGTAGTTCATACAACATGTATTTTTGGCAGTCATTTTTTGTTGTCCAAAGACTTAGAACATGTTCATTCTTTGGTCGTATTTTGCATGAAAATTTACTATTGTTGTCAATAGGGATGGCTAAAAACTTTGTGTAAAACACTCCCGAAACATTTGTTTGTGGTTCTTAATGCGTATCCACATCCAAAATCACATAGAAATGAACAGGACTTGTTTCTGACTGCAAACCACACACAAGAAGAACGACCCTAAGTCCATATGCAAAACTATGTGAAAGATTCATTGAAAACTGTGCAGTCCAACAAAATTTTTAACAGTAGAATACAACCAGTAAAACTCGTCATGTGGACATACTGTTAAAATAAAAGGCCTAGGAAGGTACAATGTAGGTCTATAGATTCATGTCTATAATATGACCATGTGCATGAGACATAATGTTGCTTCCAATTCCCTGATTATAGGTTACTATGATACCAGCTAATTGTAGCCTTGGTGCTGGAAGCCCCAGATCAGCTGCAATACTTGGATCACTGAGTAATTGTTCATTTTACCTGTAGTGCGGCTGCAGGAAAACTATATTATCATATGACAGCCATTAAATCAATAAGCATCCTTCAATTTTGATGGATGATGATCCTCCAAAGCAGAAAACTACACTCGATGCAGCTGGATCAGGCATATAGAGAAGGCACCTCCCTTACTCATTTTAACATGTCAATTTTTTGACAGATAAATAAACAGGGACTTATTTTATCCAACTTTGACAACTTTTGTTGCTCACAGGAGGACATTTTGTTGGGTCTTCCAGTAACCAGTCTTCGACACAGCTTTCTTTGGAAAAATGCTGCAATTTTTGTGGCAGGTTTTTTTTCAGTTGTTTTTTAGCTAAAGCCAGTGGTAAAAATCTACATAGTTTCCTATGTTCAGATTTAGGCTCCTAGATTGTAGCAAGCCCTTATTTATACTAGTATTCCCTTCATCTTCCTCCACACATGCTCTTTCTGGTCACCCTAAACCAGATACAGTATCTATTTATGGACATGTACTGCCCCCACTGAAAGAGCTAGAGATACAGTGCTGCAAAGGCTGATGATTTCTGCAGCTGCAGAGATGGAAATCTGATAACAATATCAGGGGCTTGAATCTGAGCCAAAATGAATTGCTAAAAGTACCAATTTCACAACTAAAATTGCTGGGTGTGATGTTGAATAGAGGAGGAGCACTTTACAGATTATCACAGTCCAGAGCAGTGTTGGACTGGGTTGCCTAGGGGCCAACAGTGGAATTTCATGTTAAAGGCCCACCAATGGTTGATTTTGGAGGATCACCCTACAGCTACTGTAGATGCCTTTTATACTCTGCCTCTTGCCTTATTCCTCTTTCTCTCTAACTTTCTGCCTCTCCCAAAGAGGTATATGCAGTTTAGAACAAACTCCAGGTCTGCCATGCTCAGGGTCCCCCCTGGGAGTTCCCCTGTGGACAAGTCTAAGCCTGGCACAGAGGAATGAGGCTCAGGATAAGCTTGAGCTGAGCCCATCTTCTCAAAGGCTCCACAGGAGCTGCATGGACTGTCTCTAAGGTACATGAGACCTTGACCAATACCTGTTGCTAGAACACAATGGTTGAACCACTCACTTAAACAGGAATCCCCCCTGATTGTATTATTGGAATACTGTGCATTGGTAAATCACAAGTTGACTTTGTAGCCAAAGTTTTTATAAAAAAAAAAGTATAAGTCTTTCCTGTCTTGTTGCCATGGCTATTTTTATGAAAGCAGTAACAGGAAGCAGCTATACTGATGAAGAAATTCCTGACGCTAAACTATTATTTTATCACCATATTCAATAAATAAAACAGAAAAAAGCCAATAACTAAGTAAATAAAGCAGAATGTCCAGACTTAACTGCCAAAACCTCTGAATGACTATCATAAGGACAGTTTAAAATCCAACGTTGAACTGGGGCAAGAAGACTTTAGATATATCTTCAATTATATCATATCTCTATACCCTTGGCCTCAGTGAACTTATAGCATCACACGGCTTTCAATACCATTTGTACGCAGACGACACTCAAATCTACATCTCTGGCCCAGATGTCAACTCTCTGCTTTCTTGGATCCCAGAATGTCTATCATCCATATTGTCCCTCTTCTCCTTCCACTTTCTCAAACTCAGTATGGAGAAAATGGGGGGTTCATCATCTTTCGGCTATCCCACTCGACATCTTCATCTGACCTATTACAGTCAATGACTCCATAGTATCCTTATTCCCACAAGTCCACTGCCTTGAGATAACCCTTGACTCTGCCCTGCCCTACAAACTACACATGAAAGCCCTGACCACCTCCTGCCACTTCCAGCAGAAAAATACTTCCCAAATCCACTTTCTTGACTTTGACTGCACAAAATTGCTTGTTTATGCTCTAATCATCTCACACCTGTAATACTGCAACACTCTTTTCTGTGGCCTCTGGTCTAGCACTCTTGCTTCTCTTCAGTTCATCCTCAACTCAGCTGCCTGGCTGATCCACCTCTGTCCTTGCTACTCTACTGCCTCTCCCCTCTGTCCATTAGCTACCCATTGCCCAGGGAATTCAGTTTAAGCTGCTAACAATGACATATAAGGATCTCCATAACCTCATCCCTACATACATCTCTGCCTTAATCTCCAGATACCTCCCCTCCTGTAATCTCCGCTCCACACAAGACTCTCCTCTTGTCAGCGCCTCACACAGGTGTCTACAAGATTTCTCCCGTGCTTCCCCGATATTCCGGAACTCACTGCCACAACACATCAGACACTCCGACACTTTTACTAGTTTCAAATGCAACCTGAAAACCCATCTCTTCAGGATAGCCTACAATTTACAATAATTCTGCTGCCAACATACCATAATGCATGCAGCTCCTTCCTTCAACTTCTCTCTCCCCCTTCTCCATTGTAGATTGCAAGCTCTCGCGGATGGGTTCCTTTTTCCTTCTGCATCAATGTGTTACATAGTGTCATTATATTTGTTTATTTATATATTATATACATGAACCTTTTGGCATGTACAGCGCCTGGAATTGATGGTGCTCTTAAATAAACAATAGTAATATCAGAAAAATTCCTGACTCTCATATCAAGCCCTCTATAGAGATTGGTGGATTCTGCTGAAGGGTCATTGGGGCCAATAAAGGAAATGACAGCAAGGGATACCTTCAATCTATATAGAACATCTACTTTAAATTCCATTGTAATTTTTTTGTTACACTTGTACACATGGGACATATCATAAATAAGATTTAATAGACATTTGAGACAACTGAATGACTTCACAGGTAGCTTTAAATGGGGTTGTCTGCAGCCGAACATTTAAGACTTATTATTGGGTCAGATCCTGTGCCCACAAGACTATCTGGTACCGTAGTCAGTCTGTGGATCGAATGGTTAAATGAGATGTCCAGAGATAGTTAAAATTATTTGTACTGTGTGTGGTCGTGCCTTCATAAGGTTTAATATTTACATTCTGCACAGGACTCGGATGTCTAATGTCTCTTATCATCTACTTTTCCTCTTGCTTTATAGATAATAACCCTCACAGGGTCTTCTCTCCCTCTGTGCCTCTTTGTTATTTAGTGACAATATTGTATTTGCTTTGGTCCTATGTAATTCTTGACACCCTTTTTGATCGTACAGAATTTCAAATATCACTTCAAATTTATGAAGATAACTATTACCACTTTCTTTTTTTTCCATTTGACTTTCAGTCTTTGAATGTGTTATGCAATGTCAAAACATGACTGCTTTCCTCCTGGAATAAACATGGTTTAAAGGAAATTTGTCATCAATTTTTTTTTTTTTTTTACTTATTACAAGACACTGATCCATATTCTTTTCGTCTTAGCTGGTTTTATTTCCTGATTGTAGATTTCTCAATTCAGTCATCTATATATGATTGTGGGAAAGACATTCTTGCTTGCACTGCTTTTAACAGCATTTACAGAGATGCTTTACAGCAGCTTCATGCACATTGGAGCCTGTGGACTGGATCAGTCCCATTGACTTCTATAGGAGGGTTTTCCAGGCATGCTCTGTGACCTGGGAAGAAGTCAGTGTGCAGAGGGGGAGCTTTGACTATGTCCTACAGTGAATGGTGGATCCTGTGTTATCTATACACATTGGTGTCACCACTCAGTGTAACGCTGACTGTGCTGATATCGAGGAGACTGCTGCAAATCTCTCTCTACAGAACAGTATGTGTCAGACTGCTATTAGAGCAGGACTTAAGAATTTTTAAAAAATATTAAAAGTGATATGGAAAATTTCAAAAAGCATAACCCAAAAAAAAAGTGTTCAACATAAAAACATGAGTTAAACAATAAGTCATTCTTTGATGACACATTTCCTTTAATCCTTAGGCAGTTAATTAATGTTAAAAATTGGATATTGTGCTGGGATATAGGCTGTAAGTGAAGAGCTTACAAATGACAACACATTTACTTCTTTGTCAACAGCAGTACAAGGGCCTTGACAGCATAAAGGAAAGACGTGAGCTCCTATAATTAAACTTTTTTGTGTGATAAGTATCCACTTTGTGCTGCCTGCAGGAATATGATAAAAGGTTGAGCATCTCTGAGATGTGGATTAGCAAAAGCTTTATATACCAGCACTAGAACATGGAGTACAACGATTAAAGCTTCCGAACGTTTCAGATAGATATGATCTTTTGAAGAACCGCAGAAAGGTCAAATTGTTTTTTTCACTGACTAATGTTTTTTTTTGCATTCACCATCAACATAAAGCCCAATCAGAAATTCTGAGCGATGCGTTGGCTTCTGCTAATCCTTCCACTGGGCTGCCTGTGCCTGATGCTGCAATCGTTGTCTGTAAAGAAAGTGGCCCCTGAGCTGTGGGGCTATTCCCTTGTGCATCGTCACATCAGGAACTTCATCTCGAGATAAAATCTGAAAGTGTTTACTCCCTAAGACTTCACAAATCTCTACCAGAGACACAAAGTCATAGAGTTGGCAGAATGACAAATTCACAGTACACTTTTTTTTGCAGTCGCCCTTGATTTTTTTCGTGATTTTTTTTCCCCCCCAAATTGTCTTAATTGGGGTTTTAAAGCCACAAAAATTTTTTGACATATTATTTTTCTTTTTTAAATTAAGTCCTTGGTGCACTGTTACTAACCATTAGCATGACAATGAAATGGGTATGATTGAATAATTGCCCAATACACAGGGCTTTTTTTAAAATTTTGTTATGCTAGTGGGGCAAACACAACCTTTTTTAAAATACGAGGCAATATTGTCCACACGTTTATTGGCCGTGCAGGTTTTACAAGTGATTATTCAAGAATCTATGTGACCATAAGCAAGTTTATATCCAAAATCTTTAGTATAAAAAAATAAGTACCCAAACAGTTTTTGTAAAACTTAAATTATTTTAATAACAACAAGTTAAAAAAAACCTGCAGAAATTGCTTAATCCTTTAAAGGATTCTTTTGGGGACGCTGTCCTAATAATGAAATTTTCACCTTAGCCCCATACTAGTAAATTCAATATGGTTCAGTCCTGTTTACACACTCATTAGGCAAGTGAGTATTTTGACCATGTCATCATTTTTATGCATATTTTCCAACTCCAAGCTGTGTAAACTTGATTATTTATTGGATTGAAGCAAATCAGATAATGTGTATTTGTGTAATAAGGTAGGGGGTGGGATAAGAAGTTTAACATTATATATGAAAGTGTAAAGAATTATTGGCAGCTTGTTTTCTTTAGGCAAATGGGCCGAAAAGATTTAACTAACTCTGAAAAGTCGAAAATTATTTAGAGTCTTTCAGTGGGATGCATTGCTATTGGAATTGCTAAGTCATTGGAGCGTGATCATAGAACCATCAAATATTTTGTTGCAAATTTTCCCAAACAGGGATTTTCTCCCCAAGGGTTTTTTTCCAACAGAGTCAGGGGCACTTCGGGAATTTTGCCTCCCACTTTTCCTTTTTAGGCTGTGAGGGGTTTCTATTCAGGTTTAAATTTAATATTCGCTCTGTTTTCCCCACCCTCTTCAAAATGCAGTGACAGGGAATGCGGGATTTGCCCCTCTATATGTAAAAAAGGTTTCCCAAGAGCTCAAAGTAAAAAATAAAAGAAATTTGGGTTAGAGATAACAAAATTAAAGAGAACCTGTAAAAAAGGGGACTATGCTCCCCCTTGCTGAGGAACCCCAAAGCTAATAACAGACCTGTGTTTCCATTTGCTGGGGGCCCCTTATTCTGTAAATGCTGTAGTTTTAGATATTTAATGCTCAAATCTGGCAGTTTTCAGCCAAAAAAAGTCCAGCTTTTTCATGGGGGCTTTGTTAGCCCCGCCCCCCCAAAGAGCCCCATCCACCTGACAGTTTTTTAACATGTTTCTACCAAAATAAAAGGAAAAAATTTTTTAAATCCAGGGTGAATTTGAGGGGGGATAGCCTCAGGTGGACTGGTCATGAATTCTTTTCAAGAAAACTGGACTCTCTGGACTTTCTGACTGAAAACTGCCAGATTTGAGCAGAAAATGCTCTGAAACTACAGCATCTTACAGAATAAGGGACACAGTGCTGGAAACAGCATATCTGTCACTATTGTGCGCCCTCCCCAAGGGGGGGTATAAACTATGTGCAGGTTCTCAACAATTTCTCAAGCAAACCATCCGTCCTATGTTACGCCTTCCCTCTGTCTCTGTATAATCAAAAGGGGAGGCAGGCCCAGTAACCAGAAAAAACCTGGTTACAAAAAACCCCTTCACCGCCCTTTGGGCCGTATCCATACTTTCCCAGGGGGTTTTGGGGGGTTTTTCACGCCCCTGGACGGTTAGGGAAATTCCCGCCCTGAGGATCCGCGCGAAACTTAAGGCAATTTGCGCGATGGAGGGGGGTGTAGCTTTTATATTACAGGACTTTCCCGCAGGGGGCCCCCCCCGGAGGGGGGGGGTTAGGGGGGGGGTTTTTAAACCCCTTAATTATCGCCATCGGGTCACAAAAAATTTAGAGGGGAACGCAAAAGGAGTTTCGTTTCCTCCTGCTTCCCCTGTCGGCGGCAGAAAGGCCCCCGGGATCGGGCGATCCGTGCAGCCCCTGCCTCCTACAGACCCAAAGGGGAGGGCGGGAAAAAGCCTTCCGGGTTGTCTGTGACGTCACGACCCCCCGGCCGTGCCCTGGGGGCATGCCCGGCTCGTAAACGGACAGTTAAACCAAATAGGAACCAGTCATAGCAACAAGTATTTACTGATTCCTATTAAATGAGAGATCTAAAGACTTTTCATTCAAACCCCCTTTGGGGGAAAAGAAAAAAAACTAACGGGGGAAAAAGTAAAAAAAAGAAAAAAAAAAGGGGAAAAAACATGAAAAACACAAACAAAAAAAATTTAAAATAAAAAAAAGTACCCGCCCTTTTTCCCCCCTTTTACAAACCCCCAATCCCCCCAAAAAAAATTGATAAAAAATAAAAAAAGAAATCCATTTTTTGGTATCGCCCCGGGCGTAGACCTGCCCTAAAAATTTCTGTCATTTTAAAATTTAACCCGAAACGGTGAACGCCAAAAAAAAAAAAACAAAAAAAACACCCACAGAATTAAGTTTATTGTTCATCCCGCAGCACAAAAAAATGGAATTAAAAAGCGATAAAAAACTCCTATAAACGCCAAAGTTGTCCCAATTAAAAGGGCCCATTTCCCTTCCCGCAAAAAAAAAGGGTCCTCATAAAAGCTCTGTATAGGGAAAAAATAGAAAATGAAATAGCTCCCCAAAAAGATAGCGATGCTAAATTTTTGTTTTACCCCACAAAAACACTTTTTTTTTTTTTTTTAAATTTCTTCAGTTTAAAAAAAAATATATAAATAGGGAAATCGCCAAAAATCGCAGCAACCTAAAGATAAAGCTAACTTATAAACGGATACTGCAGGGGGAAACCCCTTTTAAAAAAAAAAATAAAAAACACTACAGGTTTTGCAGTTTTTTTCTTCCCCCTTTGGCCCCCAAAAAAATTGGTTTTTAAAAAGCGTTCAAAAACCTTGCCCCCCCCAAAAATGATACAAATAAAAACGTCAACTCATCTTGCAAAAAACAAGCCCCCTAAAGCCCCAAGCCCCAAAAAAAATTTTAAAATTTTATGGTTTCTCGGACAAAACCCGGCGATGCAAAAACGTATTTTCCGTTGAAAAAAAGGGGTTTTTTTTTGTTTAAAAGCATAAAACATAAAAAAAAAATTAAAAATTTGGGGTATCGGTTAATCGTTTTGCCTGCTGAGAAAAAAAGCTCCCAAAATGTCATATTTTCCGAAAACAGTGCCGCTATAAAAAATAAAAAAAAAAAACCCAACAACAAGGATTGTTTGTATTTTTTTTTCAAAACATCAACAAAAACCTTAAAAAAAGTGAACTTTACATCAATGAAACCGCAAAATGGACCAAAAAAAAAATTTCAACTCACCCCCGCAAAAAACAACCCTTACACAGCTCTCACACGGGCAAAAAAAAAAATTTTAAATGGTTTCAAATAGGACAACAAAAAACGAAATTTTTTTTATAGATTTTATTTTACTTTGAAAAAAGTAATAAAACAAAAAAAAAACTATAAAAAATCTAAAACATTGAAATTTGTACCAACCCCCATAGAAAAGTTACACATCATTTCCCCTTGCACGGCGAATTCTTTTTAAAATTGAAACTAAAAAAAAACAAGGGCCCAAAACTCCCTTTTTTCCCCCCCCCCTTTTTCATTCCCCAATGCAAAAAAAAAACAAAGGGAAAACCCCCCTGTGTCCCTAAAATGCAGAAAAAACATCCCTGTTGGGAAAACCCCTGGGGGTTTTGGAATCAAAAAATTGGGGGGACTTCGGGAAGGTTTCGCCGGGTTCTGCTATTTTGGGGGCTTTGCAAATGGACAGGGCCCCCAAACCAAAAACCCTGCTTTCCAAAACCCAAAATAGCGCTCCCCCCTTTTAAAACCCCCTCCCTATGCCCCCAAAACAGCATTTTTTAAAACCCAACATGTGGGGTATTGCCGAATTTGGAAGAAATTCTTAACAAATTTTTTAGGGTTCTTTTTTCCGGGGTTTCCCTTGTAAAATGAAACTTTTTAAAAGCAAAAAATTGAAAATTTTTGGGAAAAAAAATTTTTTTTAATTTTAAACACCTTATGCAAAAAAAAATTTTTTGAATCACCTGTGGGGTCTATATACTCAATTCACCCCCGGTTTTATTTTCCCTTTAAAGGGGGGTATTTCCAATATTTCAAAATTTTTTTATTTAGGGGTGTTTTAAAATTTTAAATTTTTTTACCCTTTTTGGGGGTCCCCCCAAACCTGAAAAAGGGGCCTAAATAAAATCGTATTGAAAAAGAGACCCCCCAGAGTTTAAAAAGGAGGGGTCCCCTATTCTGGGGCTTATGGTTTTTAGCCAAATTAAAGCACTTGGGGGCCCCCTAAAGGGGTATCTTTAAAAACGGCAGACCTGGGGGGGAAATTTATATTTAAAAAGCATTTACCAATCACAATTTTCTTATTCCATTGAATTTAAAGGAAAAAAATATTTAAAAATTCCCGCAAAAAAAAGTGAAATTTTAAAAATTTTACCCCCCACTTTGCTTTAATTTCTGTTTAAAAATCAAAAAAGGGGTTTTCAAACTTTCCCAAATAGTTTGTAAATATGTTAAGGGTTCCCAGTTTCCAAAATTTTTGGTGTCACTTTTTGGGGGGATCTAACATTGCGTCCCCTTTAAAGCCACGTCAGGGAAATGGGGGTTGGGCCCTAAAAAAAAAGGATATTTCAAAAAATTTTTTTGAAAAAAGGGGAGAAAAATTTCTACTTTAAAAAACTAAACCCCCCAATGTTTGGAAAAAAAAAAAAAAAAACATTTAAAAAAAGATGCCCAAACCATAGGGACATTTTGGGAGAGCTTTTGTTAAAAAACTATTTTTTTGGGGAATAATTAAATTTTCCCGGGGCCCGAAAATTTTTTTGCAACTTTCAAAATCGCAAATTTTTCAAAAATTTTTATGAAAATTTTGATTTTTTTTCACAAAAAAACAAGGGATTGTTGGATAAAAATTACTTACTAAAATTTTAAAACACAATGTTCCCCGAGGGAAAAAAATCTCTGAATCAATGGGAAGGGGGGAGTGGGGAACAAAAGGGGGGGGGGGGGGGGGGGGGGTTTGGGGGGGGGAGGTAAAATTTAAAAAGGTTTTTTCCCTTTTTAAAAAAGGGGGGGGTTTAAAAGCAGATAAAATCTCTTTATCTTGACCAAGGCCCAAAATCAAAAAATCTTGATTTAATGTTTCCTAAAATTCTTTAAAAACCCAAAACTTTGTAGTGAAAAAAACCTCTTTAAGATTTCCCAAAATTAAATTTAAAAAGATTTAAGGGCAAAAACAAACGTGAAAAACCCCCAAAAAATTATCCTCCACTGCTATCATTTCCTAGAATTGCAACCTCCCTGGAGTCCCCAGAAGTACAAGGTGTTCATTACCCAGAGATACGGGCAAGGTAAGGAAACTGGACCACCACTCAACAAGACACAGAAGCTGAAACCTCAAGATTGGGACAAGAAATATCTGAAGACAGATTTTTCAAAGGTTTTATGGACTTTAAAATGTGGGGGGTGACCCTCAACGGAAACCCTTTAAGCATTAAAACCCCCTATTTTCCATTAGGTTTTGGGGGGGAGCACTGCTGTTGGGTGGGGAAAATTTTTATTTAAAAAAGGGGGCTAGTTGGATCTTTTGGGGTTGAATATGGACTCAACTCTGAAACCTTCGCCCCGTTTTTAAAAAACACTTTTAAAAAGCAGTGGTTTTCATGTTTAAAAATAGTATCCCCTTTAAAAAAATCCCTTTATTTTTATTCAGGCAAGTTTAAACCCGCATGCATTGAAGTACTCAACTGTATGCTTTGCCCTAAGAATTTATTAAGATGACAAAAAATAATGACATGGCCTCCTTCCTCACTTGACCTAAATCCTATTAGAAACTTGTACTGTAGGCTCTTCTTAAATTGAAGATTTATTTTAAAGCAAAACAGTACACCTATCAAAACAGTGTATGGGAGGTTATGATTGCTGCTGCATAAAACGTTGATTAACGTCAACAGATTAAGAAACTGACAGACTCCATGGATATAAGACTTATGACTGACACGAAAAAAGAGGAGATATATTTTGGAAATGTCAAAATGTTTCTTTGTTAATTTTGAGTTGTTTATTATATTATGATTTATTATTTGTTTATTTTTTTTTAAAGTAAAAATTGTTTAAATTTTATGAAAAAAAAACATTTTCAGATGTGAAAAAATTTTTTTGGGTTTTTTTATTTGGGATAATAATTTGCACACTAATAGATCCCAAAAAATTTTGCAACTAATGGGCCACATGTATGAAAACTGTTAGGTTTTAGAAATCCCCTTTGTTGCCATAAACAAAAATCCCGGCGGGCCCTTTTTATTTTTTTCCCGAACAATATATGAAATTTAAAGTTTTTTATACATGTGGGGCCCCCACAAATATATATTCTCCAGAAAAAACCAAAAATTTAAATTTTACTTTTTTAAAAATTTGGTAAAAGGGTTTTTTTAACATTTTGGAATTTACTTTACGCACTGTTTTTGTTCCCAAAAATGAAATGAATCCTCAAAATACAAAATTGGCCCAATTTGTGCTCAAAAGTGGGTTGAGTGATATCACAACCCCGGCGTCCTTTGACATTTTGCAGCTAAACCCTCTTCTTTATCAAGGGATGTGTTGGTATTTAATTTGGGTCATTTTAAAAGGGGTTTTTTCCCCGACAATGATTACTTTTAACTTGTAGGGGGAAAAGGGAAAGACTATTTAAAAGGGTTTTCCAAATACAGTACATTGTTATTTTGATTTTGCTTTGGTAGGGAGACAGAGAAGATTTTCTCTCCTTTTGCAGTATAAAAGTTACTCATCACCTCTCCTCACCCTTTTCCCTGCTGGGCTCATCCTTTATTGCTCTAAACGCTGTCATCAGTCAGTTCAGCCCTTGGGTTAGGTCCCCCCCCCGCTGGTCTTACCCCCACCCTCATTGTATATTTACCCAACTAAAAAGACAAGCTATCCTCCCTTTTTTGGGTCTGTGGACTTGTATACTACACTTTTAAAACCTCCCGCCCGTCATGTCACTTTTAAATTTGCCCCAGTTTACATGACTGTACTAATACAGCACATAAAAACTATAAAAGCAAACAAAATAAAATAAATAAATAAATTCTGGTATATAAAACCCAATTAATTAAACACTGTAAGTACTTCCAAGAACACCTGGTTCCTTACTGACACAATTTAACCTCTATAGCCTTCTTCCCTGCCGTTAAAACTCCTCCATCACCAATGTCCCTCTATCAGGCTCAGCTAGGAATAACTGAACAGGAAGTGGCAGCCTGAAGCTGGCTCTGAAGATCAAGCTCTATGAAACCCCCTAATGAGAATAATCCTTTAAACCATTATTGAAGATGTTCATGTGCTTATCCTTTGTCATGTGAGCGTACTGGTTTTGTACTTTCTCATGTTGTTATTACAATAAGTCATTGAACTGTTTGTCACTATTTTTTGATACATGATGTAGAGACTTAGGACATAACCTTGTTTATGGTTACATGGATTTTCAAACGATTGTATTAATCTTTGTAGAGACTTGTATATGTGACCGCATCCTGCAGTACATATAATATTTTATTTATTGGTGCAGAGACATAGCGGTTCTACATGTTTAAAAGTGTGTTTCTTGTGTGAAAATCACAAGACCAATCACTGCATGTCAAAACTGCAACAATATACAGTACGATATAGTAGAAAGGCCTTGGTTGCGCAGTTATCGACTGTGTGGCATACTACCACAGCAGATGAACCACACTGGTGCAACTTCCAAATCTGCATCTTGTGTGTAATTGCATATAGGCTGTTTTTCATGCACTTTTCTAGGTCTAAGTTTTTCTGATTGGTTGCTATAAGCAACAAAGACAGTCTTAGACATTTCCTTCTGGCTCTGGCTAAAAAAATACCACACGTGACACCAGACATCTGCCCATGTTTCATGTTCATCCAGTACATGGGCAACAGTTTCATGGTTGCAATATTGTGTGGGAAGTTTTAAATACATAAAGTTGTGTGTTTAATGTAATCTATATATACCAATGGCAATTATATATAAAGATCAGAGGGGCCTGCTGCCCAAAACAGGGTTTCAAAATAGGTCCCGCATCAGTCTGGTCTATTAATTTCAGCATGATTGCTGTTAGATATAATCATTAAAGGTGTTCTCCATCTTAAAAATAAGAAATAAAAATAGGATATTGGGGTTTATTAAAAAAACATAAAAATATACAGTGATTCACCAAAAAGAGGACCCGGATATTCTGTTGTAACTCCCACTAGAATAAAACAATTTGAACCAAAAAATAAGCTACATACCTTCACCCATGTGTAATTGATTGCATTACATGCAATGCTGGAGGTTATCTCTGTTTTCTTCAACTAAAGCCTGTTATTGGCCAGTCAAGCACAGGATATAAGACTATTAGGTAATTGGTATTATTTTGCCAAAATAACCCAAAACTTGGGGATTGGGGCAAAAGTAAGGCACATAGGGGCAGGGGCGTAATTTTGGTTCAAAAAGTGGGGGGGACCAAATTTTCCTTCTCACCCCCTATATTCCTATCTCTCCCTCCTTCACTCATCTTCCCTTTCACTTCCCCTCCCTTCCATTCCTTTCCCGTCCTTTCCCTGCAGTGAAGTGACCCCCTCTAACCTAGCTAGGAGGTCTGAGGGAGTGCTGTTAGCCCCCCCAGCAGGTCCGGGTGGAGTCCTTATGGCAAACACTTTTGGTGCAATCCGTAAGGTTATGAGTGGCTCTCTAATTACTGAAGTTTAGAGCTGGACTGGGACTAAAAAGCAGCCCTGGCAATTAAACCAATCCAGCCCATCTATAATATTTCCCCCTCTAGATGGAAATAAAAACCATTGCGCAATGCACCAAATTTTAATTACCCCCCTGCCCACTCCCCCACACACACCCATCACTACTCTATTAAATTTGTTATACAAACAACAGAATGAGGAAAATAAAATAACCCAATCTCACTGTACCCCTAGGAATCACCTATGTCACATACTGTACCCCAAAATGTATTTTATACACCAGAAAATACATCATTCACTGCCCCCCAGAAATTAATTATATTACACATGGGAGCCACAGAAATTACTTTACTAACTGCACCTTCCAAATGAATTGTACATTGTACTCAAGAAATAATATAATTCATTATACCCCAAAAATGTATCATATTACACACTGAACCCTAGAAATGACTCACTGTGCTCCAGAGATTACATAAAACCATATCCCAGAGATTACATAACACACCGCGCCCCAGAGATTACATTACACATTGTACCCCAGAGATTACATTACACCATGTCCCAGAGATTACAATACACTGTACCCCAGAGATTATATTACTCAATGTACCCCAGATATTAGAGAACAACAAACCCCAGAGATTACATTACTCACTTTACCCTAAAGATTACATTACACATTGTACCCCAGAGATTACATTACACACTCTACAACAGAGATTATATTACAAAATACCCCAGAGATTACATTACACTGTACACCAGAGATTACATCACACCATACCCCAGAGATTACATTACACATTGTACCAAACAGATTACATTACATTACTCACTGTACCACAGAGATTACATTATACATCATACCCCATAGATTACTACATTACACACTGTACCCCAGAGATTACATTACACACCATACCCCAGAGATTACTACATTACACACCATACATCAGATATTTAACTGTACCCCAGAGATTAGTTTACACACTGTACCCCAGATATTACTGCATTATTCACCGTACTCCAGAGATGACTACATTACACACTGTACAACAGAGATTATATTAGAACATACCCCAGAGATTATTACTAGTGATGAGCGATTGTGTCAACTATCGTTATCGAGTCGATAGTCGATATCGGCAATTATCATGCCGATAGTCGATAGTCGATAACAGATTATCACCGATGACCATTAATGTCTATGGGAGAGGAACAACAGCTTCATTACACCCATACAGGGGGTGGAGAATCTGGAATTAACATCCACAACAGGAAACTGGATATGTGCTACATCTTAGGCCAGACAAGTTGGCAACAAGAGTCACAGAAAAGAGCGCCAAATAGACACACGGACTTCAATAAAACTATTTAAAAGTTATAGGGATCAGTTATGCCAGTTGTTGGGAACACTGACACGCAGTGATTGCAATAGAACTGAAAACACAGGGACAATTTCAACTCCTATCAGAGGTCTGCTGGCCAAAAAAGTGGTCAAAAACAATTCTTTTTCAGTTGAAGATCACAGAACACACTGAGCTGCAAAATATCTTCCTTTCAAATGACTCTCCTCCTGCCGCCCACCCC
Source organism: Phyllomedusa bahiana (assembly GCA_025379985.1). NCBI lineage: Eukaryota > Metazoa > Chordata > Amphibia > Anura > Hylidae > Phyllomedusa > Phyllomedusa bahiana. The sequence goes on from JAODAL010031360.1 coordinate 31,896, forward strand.
CCTCGCAGCCGACCGACTCCCCCGCAGCTGCACATATCAGTAGATATCCTTAAAACTTTCTCTAGCTAAATAAGAAGTGAAATTCTCTAATCTAACTCTATTCTACACAAGCACACTACACACTTGAGGTGGGCCAACATGACGGTTTTTCGGCACTGACAGTGCTTGTTGGAAATGCAAATGAAGAATTCCGATGAGCAAACGACCCAGACTGCCCGAGGCAGATTTCTACCTCCTATCCATTAGTGCTGTTTGTGCATAAAACACCTCGAAGAATTCTTTCTAGGCGCTGACAGCACACGGCGAAAATACTCAAGTAAAATCAGTGTCATCTAAACTACGACACTGATTTTACATAGGGTATAATGTAAATCAGTTTCCTGTCATATTGGACACTGGTACTGAAGCAGATCCAGCACTGAATCCACCCCAGAATCAGCATTCATATCTTCCTTGTGAACGTACCCCTAAGGTATGTTCACACGGTGTATAGTGGGGCGTACTGTGTGCTCTGTTATATGCCCGGTGTTTTAGAAGTACGCGCTGGCCAGTCCACACTTCTAAAATGCTGTGGGGCCGGCCATATTAATTTTCATTTTCCCCGGCGCGTAAGTGCAGGGAAGATGTGACATGGCTAGACACATGGCTGTACAGTATATACACATCTCACATATACAGTACATACCCAACTCACATGCACATACAATGCCTAGCACCCTAAAGTTACACCTATGCATAGGGGGGCTGTAGGTGAATCACACTTTATTACCACAATAGCACTATGACTTGCTCCAGTGCATCTTTTTCTTAGAAGGAAGCTGCCCATCATATCCCCATAGTCTTATAGCCACCCTGTTCCAGACGTGATGATCCATGGAAAGTTGTTTTATCAGTGTGAAAAATCAAGTCCATTTTTTCGCCAGAGGGTCACTTTATGAGGTTGTCTTACAAATTATCTTTAGGAATTAATATCCATCACATCACATCTACCATCTGATCATTTTACCAAACCAGTGCTCTCACATGGAATAATGATATCTTCATAAATGTGCAGTGTGGATACATGATCGGTATTTACTGAGCTACTGTCAGAGTATTTGCTGTGTACTGACATCAGTCCTGTGTGCTCCGAACATTAGTATACTTAGATTTCCAGTGTACACTGGGATAATCAACATTGCTCATCCTAAAGTTTTTTACTTGGAAGGCAACTATCAGTTTACATAAATATGGGAGTTAATCTTGAACTAATGAATTCACTCTGCTTAATCATTGTTTAATTCGCTTGGTTGCCCTTGGAAACAGACAACAGCTTCTCTCCATCCTGTTGTCAGCTGTCTGAATAGCTTAGCTGTACCTGTTTAACTCTGAGCTTTTATTATACATTGCTCTGTGTTAACAGGAAAGTAGAGAATTTATCTTTGGAAATGACTGGAAAATAAAACCTTACATAATTCAAAATCAGAAAAGCAAATTATCTCAGCAATTTCACAACATGTTGCTAAGATTTTACCCATGGCAGAGCTGTCCAGATGTTGAATTTCCCTTTAAGTAATTATCAAACATTTTCCATACATTTTCTAGGATTCTTACAGTAATTTGGAACATAAGACTGCAATTTATTTTTTTCCGTTCATTCCCATTTAAATTCAAAATGACAAAGCCCATTCTAATGTACCATCTGTGAGGTTGAGATAGCAAAACCATCAGGCCTCTCTGGGGCAGAGTAATTAGTGTGAACAGATATCGGACAGAAGGAAAAGCTAATGAAGTGTTCTGTTCCTATAGAAAGAGGAGTCCACTTAATGCAGTAAGAATCTATTGCTTATGGTAGAGTGGTAATATATGTGCCAGTCTCCACATTGTTGTGCCAATTTCTACAATGTTATCCTTAGTAGAGTTTTGTGCCCAACAGAAAAATCTACATGATAACAAACTTTGATGGAAATTTACCATTGAACTTCAAGTGAATAATATTCTTACTAACATCACATCCTGATGTAAGAATGTGACGATTATACAGAGGTGAGTGGCGCTATATAGATACTACTTATCTCTTCTTGCAGAAGCAGTCTGTCACAAATCAGGAAATTCCTTCTGTTGTGTCAATCAGTGATTGACTGACATACAGTTCTACATGCTGCTGTTATAAAACATTATAATACACATCTTAGCTGCTGTAGTGTACAACAGTATACTGTAGCTGTAACAGAACAATATTAAAATACATATGTCAGCCACTGGAGAAAATCACAATATACACCTCAGCAATGGTTGGAACTACAGGGCCTGCAGCTTTAGGAGTGCCTGGGTTGCAAGGTAGTGCTTAGTCCTATATGCTGAGAAGCAGGTGCAGAGCTCCGCCTCTACCTTATAGCATAGAGACTGTAACCAGTGGCATAGCCATTGAGTTTCCCAGTAGTCACACTTGCCGACAGGTCCCTCTCACCACAGGTTGACAGTTTCGGTAATGATCAGGCAGAACATTGTTGATTCACTCTCCCCGATCGTAGAGAGCACTGTGCAGTTGTACAGTTACAGCTGCACAGTACTTTCTATCCTCACTGCACTCATCTGTATGATCAGTGGTGGGAGGAAACAGGAAGTAACAGCCAGGACAATACTGGTATGTAGCTATATAGCATTAACCTTTTCACTATCATCCACAAGGGATCCTTCCATTAAATCCTTCACTGCTCTGGACCACCAGGGATGCTTAAATTAACCTTTGCACTGCCCTACACCAAGTCTCTTTACAGGATCCCCTTTAATACCGTTGACCACCAACGGTGCTTAAATCAACCCTTTCACTACCCACACGACAGGAATCCTTGCATTCACTGCTTCACTGCCCTAGCCCACCAGGGATGCTTACATTGACCTTTTCACTGGCCTATACCACCAGAGATCTTTACATTAATCATTTCACTGAGCTAAATTGCAATAATTCCTCCGCTACCCTTCACCAGAGGTCTTTTAAACAATTCACTGTCCTAGACCACCAAGAATGCTTACATTAACTTATCAATTGCCCTACAACAAATCTCCATACATGAATCCCTTCACTATCTTAGGCCACCATATATGTAGCATTATCCCTTCCTCTGCCCTCTGCCAGGGATCCTTCCATTAATACCCCCACTACCCTAGCCACCAGATATGTAGGATAAACCTTTCCACAGCCCTTTACCAGGAATCCAAAAACGAATGCCTCCACTGTTCTAGACCACTAAGGAACCTTACATTTAGCCCCCTCACTGTCTTAAACCACAAGAGATTTCAAGATTAGCCCCTATGATCCTTGCATTTCACCCCTCACTCTCCTGGATCACCAAGGGTGGGATCTGGCCTTTTGTTCTGACGTTTCCCTATATGATTTAAATAATGGCTAGTTCACAGTTAGTGGAGAGAATCAGGTTCCTGACTGCTCATCCAAAATCACTTGTAACTGTGTCCTTAGAATGTGCATACAACTGATTAATTAGACAAGGGCTCCCTACCTGGCATTTCCCTGTTAACTCCTATTTCTATGGTTTACAGTGTGTAAGATAATTAATTTCAGTGGGGTACAGTATATACCGTGTGTATTACTCTTCAATTTGGGGTGCACAGTTCAGATTAATATTTATGTCAGGAGGTACAACCTGTGAGATCTTTATAATGAAAAGGCTCTAGAGGTTAAGCTGTTTTTTTAGTTGCTGCAATGTGTCACACTATACGGAGCTTGGCTAACTATTGAGATCGAGATAGAGGTATGATATAGTTGGAGATGTCATGGCGGTCTGGAGCAGAGAAGAAAAAGAAGGACTCCAGAACAGATGCCACCAGATGTAACTATATTGCAATCACTGATACAGTCTGCAGAGCACCTGTATAGAACACACATCTATCACTATATGGTCACTGTATGACAGTAACAGTATGTTCACCTGCGTTTTTCTATCCACTGTTGTAAAGTGCTATGTAAAACGTATCCAAACACATATCCAAAGTGTGCTGCGTGTTTGGATTTGTTTTTTTTCTGCAGCACCCTATAGATTTAAATAGGATGTCTGCTGCGTAAAACGGATCAAGAATTGACACGTCGATTCTTTGATCGGATCCATTTTATGCAACTGAAAGACGCATGTAAAACACGTATCATCCGGACAACGATGTGTGTTCTACATTGCCTTCAATGTAAAAGCACACTGAACATTGTTGCATACGTTTTGGGGTCAATTTTTCGGTACGTAAAACGTACCTGAAAACGTATTCAAAAACGCTGTGTGAACATACCCTAACATTAGTCTTTGAATAATGCTCTTTATTAAGTAACAGAATGACTGTATTATTGAGCCACTATGTGGTGGTAAAGTGTGGTCATGCTGTAGCAGTACTGTTTGGACCTTATGTGGTGGCATTTTTGGAAATGTTGTTTATTGGTACAGTGTTTTTTTTTTTGGTAATAAGTATGGTAAGATATTTGCTTCTTGTATTAGAGCAACTGTATGACTACTATGTAGAAGTATCGGTAAATGCTCGTGGTTGTGGTCCAATTTGTTTTTTTTAGTTACATCCCAGACCTTATACCATATTATGCCCCATAGCTATTGCAGAACGTTAGACCTGAACTGCTGCATCAGAATATACAGCAGACCATCTGCAGAGCATCATAATACATATCTGCACTATACCACATCCTAAACATGAAAACCGAAAAATGCAGATTTTTTTCCTTCCTTTCCAAAAAATATTGAATAAAAGTTTTTCAGCACATTATATCTACTTGACAAAGGTGCTATTAAAAACACATAAGGTTAGGTCTACACAGCATAGGACAAAAAAGCAAAACCTAAAATCTGCTTTGAATGTCAGTTTTTTGTCCAAAGCAGCTGGGTTTCTGGCAGCGCATTTTTTGGATTGTTTTTTGGACTGGTTTTGGGCAGTTTTTAGGAAGTTTTTAATGTCTGCAAAATTCATATACCTTATTAGGACACCTGGGCAATTTTTCAGCAAAACTGTCCAAAAGCCTCGCAAAAAACCGCACCAAAAACTGTGTCAAAAAACGTCCGGCACTTTACATAGACTCCAATAGTACATTTTTTGCCCTGCTTTGTCGTTTTTTGCAACATGTTACAAAAAACAACGAGCAGAAAAAAAAAATTTCTGTGGAGACTATAGAACACTTTCACTATTAAAGTCTATGGAACCTGTTTTTAGTCGTTTTTTTCAGCAGTTTTAGAAAACGAAAAACACTGAAAAAATGACCGAAAAGCTGTGGAGACATACAGTAGCCTAATTTGTCCAACAAAAAGCCCTCAAATGGCTACATCAAGCACCAAAAAAAGAAATGTATGTTTCTCGTAAAGCAGGGATGAAAAAAACAAAAAGAAAAATTGCTACATCTTAAAGGCCAAAAGAGACTATTTTTAAAGGGATTAAACGCTGTTTGATAAAGCCTGCTCTTAACAGCCGGCTTCAGATTCACACTTCCTGGTTAGGCTGTGAGTGGTTCTACAGCAGTGACTGGCATATCAGCTCTGCTATTGCTACAGTGACATGAGTGCAAGAGGTTTGTGTACTCCAGTGCACAAGACTGCAGAGCTCTAAAGGGTTAAAGCTAGTCCCCGGAGTCGATTGCTAAGGTCTTAACAATCGACTTGAGGCCTTAACAACTGGCTTAACAACCGACTGGAGTCCGCGGAGTCGATTGCTAACTCTTATCAACTGACTTGAGCTGAGGCCTTAACAACCGGCTTAACGACTGTTAGCGACTTCACAACGCAGTAAATTATGTGATCCCCCAGTGAAGGTAAAAGGGTCCCCCAGTAAGTTATACGCCCCCCAGAAGGTGGTTATATACTTTATATATCTCTCAGTAGGTAGGTGTGTAGTTTATATGTCCCCCAGCAGGTATATAGGCAGTTTATGGATCCCCCATTAGGTCTATAGGCAGGTTTAGGTCACCCATGAGGTATCTAGGCAAGTTATGGATCCCCCAGTAGGTATATAGGCAGGTTTTAGTTCCCCCAGCAGGTATTTAGGCAGGTTTAGGTCCCCCAGCAGGTATATAGGCAGGTTTAGGTCCCCCAGCAGGTATATAGGCAGGTTTAGGTCCCCCAGCAGGTATATAGCGGAAGGTTAAGGTCCCCCCGCATGTATATAGGAAGGTTTAGCCCCCAGCAGGTATATAGGCAGGTTTAGGTCCCCCAGCAGGTATATAGATAGCTTATAGGCCCACAGCACGTGTATATTAGGTAGCTTATAGGCCTCCACAGCAATATGTAGGTAGCTTATAGGCCTCACAGCACATATGTAGGTAGCTTATAGGCCTCACAGCACATATGTAGGTAGATTATAGGCCTCACAGCACATATGTAGGTAGCTTATAGGCCTCACAGCACATATGTAGGTAGATTATAGCTCCTCCCTGCACGTATATAAGTAGAATTATAGCCCCCTCCCTCAACATATGACAGTAGATAATAGCCCCCCTCCCTGCACATATAACAGTAGATAATAGCCCCCCTCCCTGCACATATAACAGTAGATAATAGCATCCCTCCCGGCACATATAACAGTAGATAATAGCAGCCCTCCCGGCACATATACAGTAGATAATTAGCCCCCTCCCTGCACATATAACATAGATAATAGCATCCCTCCCTGCACATATAACAATAGATAATAGCCCCCCTCCCTGCACATATAACAGTAGATAATAGCCCCCTCCCTGCACATATAACAATAGATAACAGCCTCCCTCCCTGCACATATAACAATAGATAATAGCATCCCTCCCTGCACATATAACAATAGATAATAGCATCCCTCCCTGCACATATAACAATAGATAACAGCCCCCCTCCCTGCACATATAACAATAGATAACAGCCCCCTCCCTGCACATATAACAGTAGATAATAGCCCCCCCTCCCTGCACATATAACAATAGATAACAGCCCCCCTCCCTGCACATATAACAATAGATAACAGCGCCCCTCCCTGCACATATAACAATAGATAACAGCCCCCCTCCCTGCACATATAACAATAGATAATAGCATCCCTCCCTGCACATATAACAATAGATAATAGCCCCCCTCCCTGCACATATAACAATTAATAATAGCCCCCCTCCCTGCACATATAACAATAGATAACAGCCCCCCTCCATGCACATATAACAATTAATAATAGCCCCCCCTCCCTGCACATATAACAGTAGATAACAGCCCCCAGCATGAATAGCGCTAATTAAAAGTAATACCCTGACAGCACTTACCTGACCTCGCTCCCGGCCGCTGTCGCTGGTGGTCCTCCCGGTCTTTACTTCCGCGGCGAGACTTCTCCAGGCCGCGCGCGGGCAGCGTGATGACGCGCACGACGCCCGTGCAATCCGGCGCGCACAGAGCCGCATCCTGCCTGCGGCCACAGATTACTCCGCGGAGCTCTCTGCTCCGCTGAAGCATCTAACTGTATGTGCGTCCGGCGGACGCACATACAGTTAGTCCCGCCACCGCTGCCGTCGCCAAGGTCCTAAGCCACTAAGCCGATAGCTTAGCGACTGGTAGCGGCTTAGGACTCTAACGATCAGCGGCGGCGGCGTATAGCGGCGGCGCCGGGGACTAGTTAAAGCTTGTCAGTAACTTTTTATAAACAAGCTCCTGGAGATAACACTTAGCAGGGAATGAAGTCACCATGGTTAGGCAGAGCATCTGGAGTAATGAGAGCAGAGAGAGGTGGTTGGTAACCTAGAGAGACTTGTGTACACAAGCAGGAGATAAAATCTCCTTCATCTTCTAAACAAAGCAAGATCATAACAGCAATGTATTTGGCAATAGTCTTTACTTATCTTTGCCTACATGTTTACAGCTAATAATTGTGGTGGCAATAACCGTTTCAGGGGTTAAATTTATTTTCAAAAGCGGATTTAGCCTCCTGTGAATGTCAAATCATTAATTATATAATTGTTGTAAGAAGTAAACAGCTACATATTGATTTCATTAATTATTTCTTCCTAATTGTACTTCCATGTATTTATTTATTTAATTAATTCCTGCATATAAAGTCCTAAAGAATAAAATCGCATTCACACTGAGTACTTCTTTCCCAAAATTATCCACTGGTGCTTAATCATTCAGTATCTGCATTTAATCAAGACAGTACTTAATGAATATTCAAGAAGCTCTAATTATGAAAGCAATGATAGGAAGCTGCTTCAATGTGTAAAGAGCCATAAAGAAGACAGGGCTCCGGCTCTCCCCTCACAAAGACAGCACTAATCAAATCACTGACATTTTAACACATAAGCTCGGAGACTAGTTCAATGCTAAATGTACATTAGGAAGAGCAAAGAAGGAAAAGACCAATTCTGAAAATGGGTCAGCATGGATTATATTGTGCGTCCTTCCTGGCGGCAAGGTCATACAGTGTGACTGTAGAATTCTGGCATCTTGTAGAACGCTGCAAAAATGTCTTATTCCCAGTAACAGTTCTTCCTGTAATCACTGAGGAGAGGTGTAAACTACACAAATAGTGAGGTACTACTGCCTGGTTCCAAAAATTCCAGCCAACCAGTTATTAAAAATAATGAAATCTTGTTAAAGCACAGATATTAGAGTGGATGGCACTGCATGCACAGTGCAAAATCTTTGTGGATACATATATTTTAAAGGTACAACATAATTTACTACAGAAACACCAGGTATCTAAATCTATCTCTCTCTATCTTTACCCTTTCCTGTAAGTTATAAGAATATTACAAGTCATTAAAGAGAACCTGTCACATAGGTTATTCCCCCCTTGCTGATGACAGCACAAGCTAGTGACAGACCTGCTGTTTCCAGCGCTGTGTCTCCTATCCTGTAAGATGCTGTAGTTTTAGAGCATTTAATGCTCAAATCTTATTCATGAGCAGGTGTTAGCCCCTCCCACCAAAGACTAGCCCAACCCACATGGCAGTTATTCTCATGTTTCTACCTATTCAGAGTAATAGATTATCAGTTGAGGTGGGCGGGGCTAGCCTCAGGTGGGCGGGGTATGAAAATATGACTCTTTATATGACTTTTCTGGCTGAAAACTGCAGATTTGAGCACTAAATACTTGCAAACTACAGCATCTTACAGAATAAGGGACACAGCACTGGAAACAGCAGGTCTGACACTAGCTTGTGATGTCCTCAACAAGGGGGCATGATCTATGTGACAGGTTCTCTTTAAGTAATTTTGCAGGCCAAGTGCATTGATACAGGTCCCAGAACTATATGGTTCTTCTTGGAGAAGCACGATTAGCATGTAAGCTGCCAACACCATTTTCCACGGTAAGCAAATCAAATCCAATCAAAATCTTACACCATTTAAACCACAATTGTATATTAGAAACTTTTTGAAATGAAAAGTACCCTTTAAACTTTTTTCTTTATTTTTTCATAATGCACTGAGCCACCTACATATTTCAGTGCATTATAGTCTGTGTATAGCACAAGCATATGCAGCAGTATTGGCATACCTCAGTTGTGCCTATCATATTGACAGTCAGGTCACATTATTATGACCAGTAGTGAATATTCTGAGTAACTGCTGTATGCAGAAAGGACAGCAGCTGGATGAGATGGAAGTAACTCAACAAGGTCCTAGTAGGTTGTCACAGATATCTGGAGCCATGCTGACTACATCCCACAGCTACTGAAGGAACGATCTATAGAGCTAACACAACTATCGAGGTGATCCCACAGATGCTTAGTTGGGTTCAAGTCCGAGGAATTAGGCGGGCAGAGTAGTAATTGGAAGTCTTGGTTATGCTCTCAAAACCAATGTTGGTAATTACTAGCTGTGTGACATGTCGCATTGTCTATCTGGAAGAACCCATCCATCCCAGGGTGTAAAGGACGCCCTAGTCTCGCCCTGGCTTAACCTGCCTAAGCAGGGCAACCACACACTCGAACCTCTTCCTGAGCTGTACCTGGTAAAACGCACTGATCCATCTACATATTTCAGTGCATTATAGTCCATGTATAGCACAAGCACATTGTCTAGCTGGAAGAACCCATCCACCCCAGCGGGTAAGGGATGCCCTAGTCTCACCCTGGCTTACCCTGCTTAAACAAGACAACCGTACCGAAAAGGGCGACCCTGCACTCGAACCTCTTCCTGAGCTGTACCTAACATTTGCCAAAGAGACAGAAGACAAAATGTACGACAAACAAGGAACAGGCAACACAGATAACAAATAAGGAATAGTCGTACAGGCCGAGGTCATACCAAGAGAAAGAGAGGTACCAAAGGACAGACCGGGAGAGTAACCAGAAGGAATAGCAAAATCCAAGATCCAGCAAAACTAAACAACAGAGCAAAACAGACAGCTAAGACACAAACGTAATCACCAGCAGAGACTGGCAGACAGGAAGCAGTTTAAAATCCCTGCCCCAGCCAGGGATTGGCTCAAGTACTTAAAGGAGTTGTCTCATTACAAGCTCTCAGCCTGTCAGTGAGCCTGGCAGTTGATTTGAGGGGCAGGCTTCTTGTCTGCCTCTTCTCCTCCCTCTTCCCCCCTCCCCTCAGCACACAGAAAGCTCTCCTGCCTGCCTAGGTCTGCTGCAGCTCTTGCTGCTCATCTCCACAGTCAGGAGACAGGAGAGGGCTGATCTATGAGTGTGGAGCAGGTGTTCCTATACCCCTGCTTAGCATACAAATCTGCACATCTCCAGCAACAAACAGACCCTGTCAGAATAGACACAGGGCAGCTGTGAAGTGTTACTATACTCAGGATGTTCAGAGCATGAACCCTTCACATGCCCCCTGATCTGTATAGTATTAGTATAGTTACAGCTCCACAGACACAACATGATTATAGTAACACACAGGGTCACTGCTGTCACATCTATCTGTGTAGAGAACAGGAGGGAGCAGGCACACACAGGGTTAATCCAGGCAGCAAGGACACAGAAGCCAGAGCCTTCCCCCTCCCTCCACTACAGAAGCATTCTGTGCGGGAGGGGCTCTCTGCTCTGACCTGTATTCAGAGGCTGATGAGTCATACAGACCTGACAGCCAGTGAGATAAGGATCAACAGGTCCACTGCTATAGAGATTTGAGAAGCTGATGTACTCCTACTAACAGGGCTTACTCAAAATCAGTAGGACATTTGTAATGAACATATATTGCAAAGCTGCTTGTTTTTTAAGGATCTTTTAATTAAAACCCAATCATTGTAGCGAGACAACCCCTTTAACCCATTAAGCACCACCCTGGCTGAGGCTGCATCAAAATCCTTGAAGGGCCAGTAGCACAGTCCTGAGTCAGGGATGACTAATCTGCTAGGATGGATCCTTGCCCATATCAGTTGAGAGCACATTCCACATGGATGCCTCTAAATCATTATCAAGATTACACTGCTGCCACCGACAGCTTCGATAAAGAAGAAAACATGACTCATCAGAAAAGGCAACTCTATGCCAATCAGTGGAGATCCAATTCCAGCACTGCCGTAAAAAATGTAAATCTTTTCTGTCGATACAACTCGGTTAGCAGAGGTTCAGTGATCATCTGCCTGCTTTAGAACCTCATATTCAGTACAGTTGATGAATTGGCATATTTTGGTTGCTCTACTGTTGTGTCGGCCCGCCCTTGCACACCTTCCTAGCTGAGATTCACCTCTCACATCAATGGCATGTGGTGCTCTGCATTTTCCCAATCACTTATTGACAGTGATGCCATTTGTCCACTTTCACTACAGCAGCACACAAACAGTTCACAAACTGCACAGCTTCAGAAATCTGCCAACCTTGGCCCGAGAGCCAAAAATCATTCCTTGTTTTTCAACTCTGACAAATCGCCCCTTTTAACTATGACAGCAGTGGTAGTTATGTGTGCAGACAGCCTATCACACACCTTATGTATCCACCAAGCCATTTCAAGACGTGATTTCCTTCATGAGCTACTTGCTGTAGGAAGTGGTCATAATAATGTGACTTGACTGTGTATTATCTCAGGACAGCCTTGTTGGACTAGTTAGGTTAGGAATGTCCTATAAACCTGTCGCCTCTAGTAAACAATGACACGAAGATTGACGCCATTTAAATATCTTTGTTGATTTTTCATTGACAGCAACATCACAAGAGCTGACACATGAAATTTCTATGACATGAGCCTTTGCTGCAGAGTGGCGGCTGTCACTACTGTCAATTGCTGTAAATATATGGAAGGGATTTAACGATATGTAAAATTGTATTTAAATTAATAGAGATTGTGATCTTTAATTAAAATAAAATGCAATTATCCTGTCGATGCATTAACCTGTTTTGCAAGCTGTAGACACAAGATGGTGCTGCCGAGTTTCAGTCTAAATGCTACAGGATACAAATCACTGAATGTTTCGTAGCATGTACTAAGTATAGCAGATCACAAACGGGATGTCTAATTATGTAAGATCATCTCAGTTTGTCCTGGTGTGAAAGCTCATGTGTATAACTCTTTCATAGCATGCTTAAGCTGTGAAATTTAGCTTCTAACTCTCTAGACTTAGCCAAAAAACCAGATTGTACATAAAAAATTAAAATTGTCCCCAACTGCACTAAACAAGAAAATAAAACTCACCACCAATGCAGCATTGAAGTCTCTGTGGTGTTCTTTAAAGCAGCACATGACTACATTAACCAGTCACTGGCTTTAGTGGCCATAGCTGTTCCATTGACATCATCGTTCACAAGCTTGTAATTTCTCACATAGAGATGTCAGTGGTGAAGCCTCTGTGGTAATTTTCTGCCCCATCTGTCACAGTTATCATGGGATCTGATTTGCAGGCAGCAAGTTATAGAACAGGGTGAGCTGAGCAGATTGATGTATAGTTTTGCAGGGAAAGATTCAGAAGAACCTATAAGTTATTAATTCTGTTTATTGCTTATTCTGGGTTCAAGAGTCGAGTGCGTGGTCTTATCAGTGATTGACAGCCTTTCTGGTATGAGTGCAGAGATAGCTGTCAGTCACTGATAAGACCGCCCACTGGACTCCTTAACCTAGAACAAGCAGTAAATTAAATAAATAAATAAATACATTACAAGTCCTGCTGAATCTTTCCAAACAAAACTATACTATCAAAACTATAACTATCAATTTGCTCAGTTTCCCTGCTCCATAACTTTGCTGGCGGCAGATTACATCGTATGGTCACTGTGACAGGTTTCCTTTAAAGGGGTTGTCTCACTACATTGATTCATGTTACCACAGTCCTGTTTTCTTGGTTTCACTTTGAATTCAGGGGCGTGTTTACTGGCTTCTACTAGGCTGCAGTAGAAGCCAGGTCTGTAGCTATAGCGACCAGCACTGGCAGCCTATCATGAGAGATTGAACAGGTCTGTAGCTATAGCGACCTGAGGAGCTGATGCAGCCCATACAAGAGGAGATATCTAGAAATAGGAAGGACACTGTTAATGGACACATATTGCAAAGTGACTTGTTTTTGCAAGATCTTTAACATAAAAAGCAATCCTTGTAGTGAGACAACCCCTTTAAGCTTTTAAAACAAAGACTAGAGACACTGCCTGAGCTTCAATGCTGGATTGGCGCTGAGTACCTTTTTGTTATTTAATGCAGTTGTGGTCTGTTTTACCCCTTTAATGTTCAGTGGTCAGTTGTCTCCAGCATGGTAAAGCAGTTTTCATCAATTCAGTAAAGAACTGTATCTGTCATCATCATTTTGGACATTAATCGGCCATTACATATTGGGCAGGATTTCCCTGTTTCATATAGCTATAGGTTCCATAGCTGTAGAGCTACCCTACAATTACCAATAATTTGGTCTTCTATCAGCCTAAATACATTTGGTGATATCAGTGACTCAAGAGCTACAGACTAAGTGGAATAGTCCTAGCTTGCTGGCTATGACCTGCTTTCCCTGGATGCCATACTTATAGGGCATTTATAATAAAGGAACATTATATCTAAAAGTGAATGATACAAGTAAACATGGAATAAACTTGGCTTCACTGTTTGTCATTCTGCAAGATTTTCTTCATGTTCCTGAAACAAACAGTCCTTTAGAAATTCTACAAAGAACACAGGGGTGAATTTTGTGCTAATTGGTTTTCTCTGATAAACAGCTGACAAACACAAGGCTTATCCTACAGGTACAGCTTGAGGGTGCTTTCACGAAGTGTGTTTTTGATGCGTTTTTTTGTGCAGGAAGGTACAGCAATTAATGCTGTGCATTGCTGCACAAAAATCGTGGCAAAATTTGCAGCAAAATCGCGATTTTTACTGCGATTTTTGTCGTTTCTTTATGCAGCAATGTACAGCATTAATTGCCGTGCCGTCCTGCACAAAAAAATGTATAAAAATCGCATCAAAAACGCACTGTGTGAAAGCACCCTAAGGGTATATTCGCATACAGTGAATTCGTGGTGGACAGTTCTGCGACTGTCTTACTCCTCAACCAGGCTTCGACTGGCCCACAGGGGAATAGGGGAAACCCCGGTGGGCCCATGAGCATGGTAGACCTACAGTTGATTTTTAACTACATATACATCCTCAGAAGAGGCAAAAAAGCAGAGAAAGACAGGTTTAAAGCAAGAAGCAGAGTATAGGAGACATTTACAGTCATTTATAGCCGCTGTAGGGTGGACCACTACAATAAACTCCACCGGTGGGCCCACAAAAACTCAACTGTTGGTCCCCTAGAGTCAACTTCACCTAGGGTAGACACCGCAGTCCGACACTGTCCTCAACCCATACTAAAACAAATGTAGGACATAAAATGAATGTAGAATTTTTTAAAATCCATATGCTTGGCATGAAAACAACCCTATTTAGATTAATGAAACATAACTGATTTTCACTCACATATATATCTGCATAAAATCTGATTGTCTCTGTGTCCTACTGCAGAGAGATAAGAGGGGGGAGGATCCTGCTGTACCAAGTTTTTAAAGGGTAGAGAAGTGTTTAGATTAGGCCTGCACAATATGAGGCTCGAAAAGCATTTATGGTGGTCCCCAAATGGGTTTGGCCTATATAAACCCCACCCCCAAAACGGAAGGTGCCACCCAACTTGGGGGCAGTCTTGACCCCAAAAAACCCAAGTGTAAGTCCCAGTGGTCTAGTAGTTACCTTGCCGCCGGCAGGGAGGAGCAGAAAATAAGGCACAAGTAGATTCAATTTCCAATACACTTAAGCAGTCTTTACTTTCAAGGAGACACTTATGCTTGGTAGTTTCAACATATACACACAGTTGAAGAGAGATTATGGTCCTCACAAAAAAGACACAATATTTAGCTAGAATGGCTTGTATTTGACAGTTTGGTTTGCAGTTTCTAAGTCTCAGTCTCTAATTTCTTTAGTCTTGTATCTGAGGTTACCTGACTACTTTTTCTTGTTTTCCAAGTGGGCTCCCCAAATACATGCCCTCTTGCTACATCAAGAGCAAGCAGGGGCCAAATCCGTTTCAGGGGGGGGGACTGCATGGTATACAGCTCCATCCACAGCCAAATCATCAATCCAGAGGACTCAGAGGACTGCCGTAAGATAGATAAGATAAAATATCAGAATGTAGCATAGTAGCAAATAAAATGCAAAAAAAATAAAAGATTCATTCATGGCAGATAAATTTCTATGGTTTGGTCCTATATAGCCCTGATGGACATTTAAATATTTGATAGATTAGATAGATAGTTAAAATAGATAGATAAGATAGATAGATAGATAAAAGTATTTTTAAAAAATGTTGATATGCCCATTGGGGGATATAGGACCAAACCCTAGAAGTATATTCTGCCATGAATGAATCTTTTATTTTTTTTATTTTATTTATACTACTATGCTACATTTGATATTTTTCTTATGTAAAATAACCATTTTATCTGGGCAGTGCCCTGAATCAGTGTCTTCGAGGCCGCTTGGGATTCACAAATCCCTCAGTTATAAACTTGCAATGTGACAGCCACACTTTAATATTAGCCTGACCAGTCCCTATGGAAATTATATGATACCAGTGTGCCATTTTTCTCTAAAATATCTGCAAATGTTTGAAATTTTATTTTTTTATATCTGTTTTCAGATAATAATAATTAATGGCCAACCATATGGCCACTGAAAAAGCCTATTGAAACCAACATAAGCCAAAGTGGTATTAATGTGTCTACGTGAGGCAAGTCCTTGAAAAGATGGTGTTGGTCACTGTGTAGTCTGTAAACTTATATGTGCAGTAATAAAAAAAAGTCCATGCTTGCCAACTTTTGAAGTGTCTGTTAGAGAGATTCTAAGTTGCAGGGCGCTATGCACTGTCTCTGGCAAGGTCAAGTATGCTTTATGCATGGCAGACCTGGAGGCTATTAGCCCCCCACAATTGCAATTGGATGTGCTGATTGTTAAACAGAAGGGGCCGCCCCTCCTTCTGTTAACCATTTAGATGCTGTAGCCACTCTGACTATGTCATCTAGAAGGTTAAATGGCAGGTCTGGAGCTGCCCAGTTGTACATTATAGCTGTACCGCATTATTCGAAGAACCCCCCCTTTTCCAGAAGGGGCCCTAGTTGCTCCAGTGAATGCTGCATCTTTACTAAATTTTTTCCCTAGTTTAGGGTGCTTTCACATGGAGCGTTTTTGGTGCGTTTTTTATGCGTTTTTTGTGCAGAAATGTACAGCATTAATTGTTGTGCCTTTCTGCAAAAAAAATCTCCAAAAACACTAAAAA
>JAODAL010031361.1:0-48560 GCA_025379985.1 Phyllomedusa bahiana
CTAACCCTTTTAACCAAAGTCAATTACTTTAAAAAAAACTTTCCCAAAAGACAAAAAAAAAACTGTTTGGTATTTTCTCTGTGCAAAAATACAAGGAAAAAAAAATACTTGTGTACATGGTAAGTCGCGACAGAAAATTATTTTGGGGCTCCAAAATAAGTAGTGATGAGGACACAAACAAAGAATCCATTGTCCTCTAATTTCAAAACTCTATAAAGTACTCGTTAAACCCTTTTACCCCTTAACGACCGCCACCGTTTTTTTGACGGGGGCCCGGTGCGGTGTTCGTCTGCACGCGTCTTTTGACTCGCTGCAGACACGGGTTTGCGGCGCCCGGCCGCCGCAGCTGCGCTAGGATCGGGGCCCCTACTACACAGCCCCGATCCCAGAGCATCTCCTGCAGGCATCGGGGAGGGGAGGAAACCCCCGCAACCCATTTTAAAAAAAAACCCCTTTGATTCGGCGGGGGGCGTTACCGCAGCCAATCAAAGGGATCCCCTGCTTGCCCCGGTGATCAAACCCGGCCCGTCACCCCCCCCGACCGGGGACCTTCCCCTGCACATTCAGCTCGGGGGACCTACATCCCCAGATTTTGCGTGAAAGAACCATTATTAGGATGCACGGTGCTGTCCTAATCACTCCCCTGTGTCAACGACCATTACATGATTACAATATAATAGCTAATACTTAATAATGAAAAAAAAAAAAAAAAAATTAAAAAAAATTGTTAAACATTTTCTCCCTTCAGGGGAGCCAAAAAAAAACAAAAAAAACAAAAAAGGGGTTAAAAAAAAGAAAAAAAAAAATAAATAATAAAATAAAAATAAATTTTAAATAAAAAAAATTTGTACAAAATTACACCCCAAAAAAAAACCACACATATTTGTTCCACACACCGAAAACCTTAAAATTTAAACTAACAAATTATTAAGTGTGAAATGTAATGTGTAAAAAAAAAATTAAAAAAAAAAAAAAAAAAAATTTTGTAAAAAAAAAAAAAAAATACTGCAAATATTTATAAGTTTACTTTAAAAATATTCCCCTTAAAAAGTACAACTTGTTCGAAAAAACAGGCCTCATCCAACTGCGTCATTAAAAAAAAAAAAATTACAACTTTTAAACGCAAGGGAGGCCAAAACTAAAAAAAAAGTTCGGGGTCTTTAACTATTTTTCCCGGCTTCGGCTTGGGGGTTAAAGAACCTGACTCTGTCCAAACTTTCCAATTACTTTTAATTTTGGAAACTCTGTGCGGGGGGATCACAAGAGAAGTTTCACAACGATATTGGTAATTAACTCTATGGAGAATTTCACTTATGCTCAAAGGGGAGAAAGATTTCCAGTGTCTGGCTATAACCAGTCTAGTAGCAATAAGAACATGAAAAAGAACAGTTCTAAATGAGACCGGGAAATCTAACAGATTTATGTCTAATAAAGCAAGGGCTGGAGTTATATTGATTTTAAGTGAGAAATGTTTGGAAACCAGATCTTCAATGTTTTTCCAGAGAGTAAGAGTAGAGGGGCAATTCCACCACATGTGCATTAGTGTTCCAACAGAACTGCATCCTCTCCAACACATTGCATAAAGACTGGATTAATGAAGTTATTCAAGAGTAAGGTTTGTCATTTTAAAAAAAACCTTTCCCCCAAATTTGGGAAAAGTTCTTTATTAACTATCCCAAGTATTTTGCAGTAAACCCCACCTTCTCCATAAAAAAATATCCATATTTATTGAATCATATTAAAATCTATAAAAACAAGAACCGCCCAAAACATGTTTCAGGACAACATACCCTTATCACATACTGGCAAGGGGTATGTTTTGGGAAAAAATGTTTTTGCGGGGTGTTTTATTTAGCCATATGGGAACCAAAAGGTCTGAATTTTAAGACGCCAGCATGAGGTAGATCTCCAGATAGATTCAGTGTCCATATCCTAGTAAGTGCTAATATGTGGTTATTTGGAATCCTGAAACCAAACCACCCCAAGAAATCCCAAAACACTCTCCCCCCAAATGGAGCCCTAAATCCGAAAGGTGGACCCCAGCACAATCACCATCAATAAACTATTATTATTATTCTAGTTATAACATAACACAATATCTCACCCAGTAGTCCAATACCTCAGACTGTTTCAATTGTTTTTTATTTTGGGTTTGCTTCCTAATAAAAGTATTTTTTTGTTTTTTTTTTTATTTTTTTGAGCTTCATTAGTCGGTGTGCACAAATTTGTTTGCTGTCTACCTCTTTCTTTGTTTTTGTAACAATGACTATTAATTTTTCATCACCTCGCCTCACCAAAAAAGGGAATAAAAAGTAATTTGTATCAGAAACAATACTAATAAAAGCTACAGCTCACCCCACAAAAATAAGCCTTCATGCAGGTCCAAATGTAAGAAATTTTTTTTGCAAAATTTTGGGGTTTTCTCCTTGTGTTTCCTATTAAAAGTTTCAAAACAAAAGCTATATAAACTTGATATCATTTGAATTGTACCAACCCTCAGAATAATGATAGCATGTCATTTATACTGCACAGTGAACTCCATAAACAAATCCAAAAAACATTGCTATAATAATATTTTTTCCCATTCTACCCCACAATGAATTATTTTGGTTTCCCAATAAATTATAGGGTAAATTAAATGGTACTATGAAAAAAATAACTCATATTACAAAAAAACAAGCTCTTACATTGCTATATTGATGAAAAAATAAAAAACTATAAAATTCTTGGAGGATGGGAATAAAAAAAATTAGAATGTTGTCACCAAAAATTGCCAGGAACAGGTTAATAGGAGCTAGTAAGTATTAAATGCTTTCAGAGGGCCTCCTTCTCTGTCTATCCCCACTTATTGATGACAGTTGTCTTCTATCTGCCTTTTTGTCTGTCCAACCCTCATCTCATTTCCTCAACTCCTGTATATTTCTGTGTCCCTCTTCTATGTCTCTTTCTAGGAGAGACACAGATTAGATTTGCTCCTGTGTGGGAGGCATTTACATTTCCAAGTCACTGTGGATTTCTGTCTCGCTTCAATGATTATTTTCATCTTTTTCTCCTAGATCATACAGTATCTTATCATAGTTGGAAACATGATGGTGTGGGCCAGGCGAACCGAAAACAAACACAGCCTTATGTAGGCTTAAAACAGAGAAGAGAGCATCAAAGGAAAATGGTGGAATGGGGGAAAGGGGTTGCAAGCCTCTCGAAAACCGGATGAAAAATGGTAATCTTCTCCAAATGAAAAATTATGTCTTTTATTATTTATACTATTACCATTTTATTATTATACTAAGTTTCCAAGCGCAAACTAAACTAACAGGCCTAGTTGTTATTACTGTATAAGCTACACTTGTTCCCAAAGTGCCTACTTTATAAGCAAAATGGGTGAAAAAAAAATCACTGGACAAGACTTAAAACTTAAACTTTACTAGGTCTATTAAAAAACTCCGAAGACATAGATTGCTACCATCAGCTAAAACATGGTCCGCGTGTACCTGTTGATGTTCAGCATCTGACTGCGTCTTAGTGGAGTGGAACGATCTACGTGTGTGACTCGATTTGAGGTAACCGATACGTACCTTATTTTATCAAGGAAAATGGGTGGTCAGCTTCACAATTAAAAAAAATCCAGACTTATTGCTTAATTTTGGTTTCCATACTTTGCACTAGTTTAAATACTGATCTTTTATTTATTATCCTTCAAGGGAAACTACAGCCTTTATTTTAAGTAGGTAATACAGCCTTTATTATAGTTTCCGTAGGTTAATCACCCAGCTTCTTTAATGTCCTGAATGACAAAATTTTCTAGTTATATGCCAAATTTAAAGACAATCCTCACATCAATATATTAGTACATACCTAAGCACACATGCCATTCAAGAGTCTGGGATACTGGGTGAGAACTAGAGATGGGCGAAATTGATTCTAACGAAGTGGAATTCGTTTAGAATTTCAGGAAAACTTCGATTCTGAACGAAGTCGAAAAATTTGGGGGTAATTCGCGGGAACGAAGTGTTGGCTTTTAATTGATAAAATGCTTGCGAGCACATGGCGCTACATGGGGCAAAAAGTCCGGAGGAAAGAAAGGCATAGCCTGCGATGACATGTTGCAGAAGATGAAGCCAATCAGAGACCCGGCGGGATTCTGTTTACGTCACCGCACTAATATAAGTCCGGGCGCGACGCTGGAGCTCATACCGCTCTCACTGTACTGATAGGGAAGGTGCTGCCGCGGCTTGCTTATAAATCCATACTAAAAAACTCACTTTTATACAGCGATTTTTGGAGGTTCACAGCTTGTCTCAGAGACTGCTTCTCTTACATTCTAATTCATTTTGTGGGTTTGGAACTGAAGTCCGTGGCGCCAATGCACTGCATAACTTTTTAATGCTATCTCTTAGTTCTTAAACACATTAAATTTCCCAAAGGGGTTACTAACCTTTCCGTTCATTCTTAAACAAACAGCTTTTTTTTAAAAATCCAAATACCACTTCTTTTTTTGTTCTCATTTCTTTTGCCAATTTACATCCAGGGTTTTAATTAAGCTTTTGTTCTCTTTTGGTCATAAAAAAAAAACGTTTTTTTTTCCCCCAAAGAACAATTTTGGCTTTATATCTGTTTGTGCTTTTATATTCTAAAATACACATTTTTTTAAACGCACATAAAGAAAATTTTTTCCTGGCCATTGTGGGGGCCAATTTTATCCAAGGGTTCCCAAGCTTTTTACTTTGGTTCATTTGGAGTCAAATACGGGGTGTATTTATCATATCAGATATTTTCCCAAAAAACATGTCTTTACATTTTAAAACAAACGTATGTCAGACAGAAGGTGGCAGGCCTTCCCTGCAGTGGCAGTGGCACAAACATCCGGAACGGGCCCCAGGTCCCAGCACAGAAAGGGGGACGTGAGCAGGGCCCTCGGGGGGCCCCCACTGCCCGGCTTAGGGGGCCTTTTGTTTTGTTCACAACCCAATTTTTCCTTGTTTGGGTTGACTGGGTCATCCCCTTCCCCCCAAAATGACAGGCCCAACCCCAGCCAAGAGCGGTGGAACGTCAGAAAAAACCCTTAGTTGGCATGGCCCAGGAGCGGGTCAGGGGCCCCACCTGCCCCTAAAACCCCTTCGTCCCTCCGTTTCCCCTCACCAAGATCTACAGTAGCCCCCCCCCCCCCTGGCTCAGCGCCACTATAACCCGAGGATAAAACAATTTGAGGGGGCATTTCACATTTTGGCAGGGAAGAAATGGGCCAATATCCCCTGTTTCTTGCATAGGGGGCAAAGTATAGATGGGAGACGGCAGGGGAGGTCATTTTGAGGGGGTCAGCCTCTGCATACCAAGACCGGGATGGGGAACATGACGATAAACAAAAATGGGATGATGAGTAGCCAACCACACTTGGGAGCTGGGGGAAACAAGGGGTTTATCATCGCAGGGGAAGAGGGGGTCAGCTTGCCGTCAGGCACGGGGAGGCCCCGCAAATGGGGGGTGTGGCCGGATCAGAAAAGGAAGCAGTGTGAGGCGGGAGCCAAGAGGCCAGGGGGGAAAACCCCTCGCAGGGCAAAGAAAAATAGCGGCACAGGGCTCAAAGGCAGTGTGTATAAAATCAGATACCTGGTTATGGGGAGTTCTTTGCTAAGACTGCGGAAGCCGAAAAATGGGTATATGTAAAAATCTGTGGGGAAAAGTGAGGTTTGGGCCCGGGGGCTAAAAATTGGGACCCAAAAGGCCCTCTTTAACCATCCCCGGTAGCCGGAGAAACGGGCTCAGATGTGGGGGTTTCCCTCCTCTCCCCAGCAACAGCAGCAGCAGCGCCATCAAGGCTCCACCACCCCTCAGAAGGGGGCTGTTTCTCTTTGCCATCATCTCCCGGTCCAATGCCTCTTCCTCGCACTCCGCCAGCAGTCCGTTCACGAGGCGATTGTAAAGAACAACAGATGCTCCAACCATCCAAGTGCAAAGTCCTGTCCAAGTTGTTGGTACTGCATCCCCCCTTTAAAAAAATGGTGGACTCTGCACCTTTCAGGGAACTAATGGCTTGGCCGAGCTGAGAGGAGTTTTTCCAACCCGTAATTTTTTTTTCCAAAAAAGGGAGTAACCAGCACTTCATAAATAGTAGAACAAAAGGGTGGGCCAGCCCCCTTGAGCTTACGGTTTGTTCCAAATGCACAGAAGCGGACGTCTGGAGCTTAACAGGGTCAGAGTCATCATGTCCTTTACGGCCCACTGGGTGAATGTGCTTCCTCCTCAGCACCCAACAACGGGGACAGGAACCCCCGCTTTTTCCCCTCCATTTGAAAAAACTGGGCTCCGCGCCAATGTCCGCCTCCTCCTCCCCACCACCACCACCATCTCACCCCCACAAGTATTTGCTCCTCATCCCACATTGTGGGGGCATAGCGGTGTCACCTTTTTCTACACCGGGGCTTGCCTGGGCGAACGAAGTCACACAGGGGGGGAGTTTCCCCCGCGTCTCACAAAAAAATCGATGGTGGTTTTTCTCTGCGCCAACTAAAAATCGGAACCATTAGAGGGACATGGAGTAACATGGTCCGCCTGACTCCGCACCGAGGAGGGAGTCCAGCGCCCTGCATGGCGCAGTGTTCCTCGGGTTGTGAAAAGTTCCTGAAGTTTTTCCACCGATTTTTCAGAAGTTTTCTGAAAAGGGCCCCAGGAAACGGCTGCACTTCACCTTTTCCTACCAAGCCAGAACACCCTCATCGAGTTGCAGGGGCAGAACGCCTTTCCCCCAACACCCTAAAGGCAAAGTTTTTCCCCCCGTTGGAATTCCGCCTGCACAGTTGGACCGACGTATAACAAGAATGGCCAGTAATGTTTTTTTTTTTTTGATGATCCAGGCGGACAGAGTACCCCCTGGTAACTTTGATGTCACCAGGGGCACTCTCGTGAAAAACCTGCCGTTTTTTTTGAGCCATTCGAGGGGGCAACGTTTTTTTGTCATTCCCAGGACAGGTTTAATAACGTCATACCACTGCTTAAATGCCTGGAACAGATGCTGAAAAATCTGTCTGGGCAGGGGATGGAGACTGGCGACTACATCTCGGGGCCACATGAGTCCCCGGGGGGGACGAACTGGAGGAGGAGGAGGACATTGGGGGCAGAACATTTTCTGGTGAAATAGTGGGTTTTCTACCAGGCACAAGAGAGGGGACAGGAGAGGAGGTAGATGGGGAATGTGTAAGACGAGGCAGAGACCCGCAAGCACCATGGCTATACAGTGCGATGGGGGCAGGGACCCCCCCGGAGTCACTTTTGGGAATGGCCCCCCAGCCTCGATTTGCCACCAAATAGTCACCATCCAGCGAGGGGTGACTTCTGGCGCCACCCTTTGGGCCCTCCTACCGGCCAAAATGGGAGCCTTTTTCCCACTGCTGAAGGAGGACAAACTCAAATACTATAGGAAATCCTCCAATCAGTTGGCCGCGCTATGTGCGGGTCGTCCCTCCCTTTACAGGTCTGACAGAGGGGTCTTCAGCGCTCACTTTACTACGCCACCAGCTGGTGGAAGGTGGGGGGGGGGGGTAGGAACAGAGTACCAGCTCCATCATCACAACCGAAGTCCTGGAGTCCACTGATGATAGCAGCTTCCTTCATCCGCCTAGTTAGGAGGGCAGTCGCCAGCAGCAGCAGGACCTGGAGCAGACCCTGAACCAACAGGTGGTGCCTACTTTAGACAGCAATCTGCCACCTCAGTTAGAAGATCCGCTTTACTACTGGGCAGCCCAAATTGGAATTGGCCTCAATTGTCCGAGTTTGCAGTGAGAAGCTGTCTCTGCCCAGCCATTAAGTGTGGCAATCAGAGCGGGTTTCAGTTGCGGTGGGGCATCGTTTACCCCAAGGAGAACCGCTTTTTCACGGAAATGTGGAACGACTGACCTTTGTCAAGATGATCAGCTGGAATCCGGCCAGGAGTTTCCACACACCAATGCCTTAGGTGTCAGACTACATCTCCATACCTCTCACCCACTGGTGAGAAATGAGTCTTGGTTCAAACTACCCCTGCCTCCCATTATTCTGATGCCGCCACCTGCCTGATGCCACACATCTGCTGCCAGTTTCTCACATCTGCCTACCACCATCTTTACCAGGGACTAGTATTGCCACCCACCTCCACACTCTGTCATTGGTCCACTCCTAGGTGACTCATACTGCTGCCTGCTGTTGCTGGTGCCGTGACATCACACTGTTTCATTGTGCCACTCTCTGACCTCATGCTGCTGCCTGGCTGTTGTTGCTGCTGCGGGTCACCTCCACACCCTGTCATTGGTTCCACTCTCTGACCTCATGCTTTTTGCCAATGCCGTCCACCTCCACTCTCTGTCATTGTGCACTCTGTGGCCTACTACAGTGTTTGCCACCTGCAGAATGCATTGCGCCTCTGTCTACCTCATGCTGCTGCTGTGGCTGTCTGCTGTGCCCTCCACTCTGTTTCACTGTGCCACTCGTGTGTCCTACTCCTGTTTTTGCCACCTCCAAATGTCATTGGGTGGCAACTGTCCTGACCTCATGTTGCTGCTGTGCTCTTCCATGAACCTGCACACTGTGTCATTGTGCCACTCTGTGGCCTACCCTGTTTTTGCACCTCCGGATGTCATTGTGCCGACTGTCTGAACCTCATGCTGTTCGTGCGTGCTGCCCGTTGCCTACACCCGTGTCACTGTCCACTCTGTGTGGCCACTCCTGTTTTTGCACCTCCAGAGATTAATATTGCCACAGGCTACCTCATGCTGCGGATGCCGTGACCTACACACTGTGTACATGCCCTGTCATTGTGCCACTCTCTGACCTCATGCTGCTGCTGCCGCACCCCACTCTCTGTCATTGTGCCACTCTGTGGCCTACTACTTTTTGCCACCCCAGAATATCATTGTGCCACTGTGGTGTACCTCATGCTGCTGGCATCCATCACCCTCCACTCTCGTGTCCATTTGTGCCTACTCTGTGGCCTACTTCCTGTTATTTGCCACCTCCAGAATGTCATTGCGTGCCACTGTCTGACCTCATGCTTCTGCTGTGGCTGCTGCCGTGACCTACACACTGTTTCTTGTGCCATTCTGTTGCTACTCTTTTTTTGCCACCTCCAAGGAATGTCCATTGTGCCATTGTCTGAGCTCATGCTGCTGCTGTGGCTGCGCCGTGACCTACACACTGTGTCATTATGCCACTCTGTGCCTGACTCCCATTTTTGCCACCTCCGAATTTCATGTGCCACTGTCTGACCTCATCTGCTGCTGGTCTGCTGTCGTGACGTAACACTTGTCACGTGTGCCACTCTGTGGCCTACTTCTGTTTTTGCCACCTCCAGAATGTCATTGTGCCACTGTCTGACCTCATGCTGCTGCTGCCGTGACCTACACATTGTGTCAACCTTGTCATTGTGCCACTCTCTGACCTCATGCTGCTGCTGCCGTCACCTCCACTCTCTGATCTTGTGCCACTCTGTGGCCTACTACTGTTTTGCCACCTCCAGAATGTCATTGTGGCCACTGTCTTACCGTCATGCTGCTGCTTGCCGTCACCTCCACTATCAGGTAAATAGTGCCATCTCTGTTGCCTACCGATTTTTGTCCACCTTCCGAACTGTCATTGGCCACTGCTGACCTCATGCTCTGCTGTGGCTGCTGCCTGTGACCTACACACTGTGTCTTTTTGCCACTCGGTGGCCTATATCTGTTTTGCCACTCCAGAATGTCATTGTGCCACTGTCTGACCTTCATGCGCTGCTGCCCGTCACCTCACCTCTGTCATTGTGCCACTCTGTGGCCTACTACTGGTTTTGCCACCTCCAGAATGTATTGTGCCACTGTCTGACCTTATGCTTCTGCGTTGTAGCTGCTGCCGTGCCCTCCACTCTCGTTCCATTGTCCACTCTGTGGCCGTACTACTGTTTTGCCACCTCCAGATTGTCATTGTGCCACTGTCTGAGCCTCATGCTGCTGCTGTGTCACCTCCTCTCTCTGTCATTGTGCCACTCTGTGGCCTACTCACTGTTTTTGCACCTCCAAATGTCTTGTGCGCACTGTCAGACCGTCATGCTGCTGCGGTGCTCTGCCGGACCTACACACCCTGTCATTGTGCCACATCCTGTACCTCATGCTGCTCTGCCTCCACCTCCACCTCTGTCATTTGTGCCACTCTGTGCCTACTACTGTTTTGCCACCTCCAGAATGTCTTTGTGCCACTGTCTGACCTCATGCTGCTGCTGCCTCACCTCCACTCTCTGTCATTGTGCCACTCTGTGGCCCTACTCCCTGTTTTCAGCCACCCTCCCAGAAGTCATTGTCCACTCTCTGACATCATGCTGCTGTGCTGCTGCCGTCTCCTCCACACTCGTCACTGATGTTGCCACCTGAGCCCTCACTGTTTTTTTCCAGCTTTTCGGCTGCCATGACTTTATCAGGCTACATTCCCTCAGTTTTTTTGGTCAGTTTTGCCCTCTTAAGTGCCAGGGAATTTAGAGTGAAGCGATTCCTAAGAGCGGCGGCAGTCAGGTGCATGGCATACTAATAACACAACATGTATGAAGACCAAACAAGCTCCCTGCATATTTAAAGCTATGGCACAAAGTTTTCTACAGCACCCTGCTGCTCCTGTGCAGCTGGAAATAGCTTTTTTTTAAGCGATTCGTTGATCCCTAAGATATATTCGGACCGAAACTAATTTTGTCGGGAAATTCGGCGAAGTCACCGAATCGAATTTTTGAGAACTTCGCCCATCTGTAGTGAGAACCCCTGTGAAAACTCAACGGTGGCAATTATATTTATCAAATACATCTTATGCAGGTCCAGAAGAAGGCGTAGGCAAAATAGGCAGCTGCCTAGGGTGCAACTGAAGGTGAGGGCACAATTTTTGCCTCTGCCAAACCACCATTTACTGGTCCCTTCATGGGCTGTGAGGACATTTGGATCCATTTGAAACACCAGTTGTGGGCACCAACACAGCTTGCCCACCCGTGGTCTCAGAAAATTAAATTTGTTACATTTTTTTTTACTAATTAAGCGTATGTTCATCTTGTATACGTTTTTGCAATACGTAAAACGTATTGTGTTAAACGCATCCAAAAACGTACCAGAAAGTGTGGTACATTTTTGGATACGTTTTCTGGACTGTAAAAACGTATCCCTATTGTTTCTATTGGCTTTTCAATGCATAAAAAGGATCAAGAATTGTCATGTCAATTCTTTGAACCCATCCGTTTTACACAATGCAAAAAACGTATGTAAAATACCTATTGTCTAAACAACGATACATTTTTGTAAGCCTTAGATTTCCTTTAGGGACCTACAGAAGTTCAACTTAGATTCCCATTGAATGCAACAGAGAAGATGTTGGCATTTTCTATCGATTGTTTTATTACATAGATATTCTCTAAAACTTTGCTTTTCACTAAAAATAGTTCTAAACTATGCATTGTACCATATGGCCAACATACAAGCCTTGTGCACACCACTTTTCCATATACATTAGCCCTTCTACTATAATCAGACCACCTTATACCCACAGTTATCCAAAAAAAACAGGTACCAATATACACTACAAAAACTGCAAAAAATGCAGCATTTGAAGTGGGTTTTCTTTTTGTTATAAAATACCGTCTAATATATGTGTGTGTGAATGGGCCCTAAAGCTAATTTATTATTAAAAGGGGCAATGAAAATTGTTCCAGACGTATAAAAAAGAAAAGTTTTTTGTTTCTTACCACTAAAGGTGATTCCTCAAAATCAACCAGTTTTTAGAAGCTTGCAAGATATAATTTGGGTGAAATACAACAGTACTCTAAATTAGACGGAAACTACTAGCCAGTTGCCTGTATTCTCCAGAGCACAAATGGTTAATAGTACACATATCTGATGCTGGTCGTGGGGGTATCTCGCTGATTAAGCCCTGACTTATTAACAGGATCCAAATCCATTCCCCATGAAATCCATTGGTTCCCCACGCGCGTGCCTCGGTGAGTGGCATTTCAGCGCCCCTGACAGCACAGATAAAGTGAGAGGCAATCAGAAATCCATTTCCTTCCAAACATGTATACAAGTATATGTGAATATATATATATTTATATATAGAATTCCGATCCCTCTGGGCTGATGAAATCATTGGTCTGCATTCTGCATATTGAATCTATTTCGCCTTATAAGTTAAGAATGTTTATAAAATTCTGTCTACAAAGACTGACGTTGTGAATGTTCTGCAAATTATTAAGGATTAGTTTCTGAAATGATTATATTTAAATCACAAACCATTTAATTACTCTTATTTTTATGCATGTACCATCATGTGAATATAGTGCCAGATATTTGGTATAAATTATGTATTATCTGTATTCTACAGGTTGATACAAATCCGACAATACCAAACATGTACGGTTTTCGTTATGTTCTGGTATCGTAAAAAAAATCCAAACATTTACTATTTTTACAATTTTTGCCACCGCGCCATATTCTGCAATCAATAACTTTTCTGTCCTTCTACCTTCAGACTCGAATGGGGATGCATTGTTTGCGGACTGAAATGTACTTTTTATTGGTATGAGTTTGGAATACATGCAACTTTTTTATCACTTTTATACCAAACCCACAATTTTGTCGTTTGGAATTTTTTTTGTCTACGGTGTTCAATGTATAATATGTATATATATATAAATTCCCTTCTTTCTATTACACAACCATGGACCTAAATAATTCAACCACCACTAGAAGGATGTAAGGATCCTAAATGTACAGCCCATTATAGGCTGAGGCCCATCCTGAACCTATGCTCACTGAATTTGCACTATAAAATGATATGAAACTGTACACAACCATTTTGCATGTTTGCATAAACCTTCCTTTTGGGACTTGTTTTTCAGTGGGACTACGTAGTCAGGGTTGTTTTTGTATTTTTTTTTTTTTTTTCTTTTATTATATTTATATTTTTGTTTTTTTTTTTTTTTTTTTTTTTAGTTTTTTTTTTTTTTTTTTTTTTTTTTTTTTTTTGTTGTTATTTTTCTCCTTCATTTCCCTTGAAGGGGGATGCATTGTTGCGGACTGAAAGTCCCTTTTTTATTGGTATAGTTTGGAATACATGCAATTTTTTTACACTTTATACCAAACCCACAATTTTGTCTTTTTGGAAAATTTTTTTTTTCACGGTTTCAATGAAAAATTGTATATATATAAAAATATACCTCCCCCGCCACTTTATTGGGAACCCATTAAAAACGGTTGGGACCCCCTGGGAAACTGTTATTTGGGGCCTTTGAGTACAGAACCATTGTCATTTTCAAAACCATCTGAATGATTCCGCTTTATGACAGGCCTTATCCTCAAAAAAAGAGCCATCAATGTTGGGTACATTTGGCAAAAGGGGATGGACATGGTCACAACAAACCAGGTAGGTGTGGCGTTCAACGATGCTCAATTGGTACCAAGGCCCAAAGATCCAAGAAAATATTCCCCACACCAGCACCACCCCCCCCAAACCCCCCCCCCTAAACCCTTGATAAAAGGCAGGAGACCATTTTTCATGTTGTTGCCCCCAAAAATTTCTGCCCCACCATCTAAATTCCACAGAAATCGGACCATCAACCGGGCAACGTTTTTCCAATCTTCTACGTCCAATTTCGATACTTGGGCAAATTGGAGCCCATTCCTGTTTTTACTGAAAGGAGTGCACCCATTGGTCTTCGCGCGTAGCCCACGCCTCAATTCCCGTACGTCTTCAAATGCCTTTTCCACCTTTTGTTTAAACGGTGGCTATTTTGATCACGTTGCCTTTTTCTATATGAACCATCTGCCCTTTCCCTTTGACCCGGCATAAACAAGGCATTTCCGCCCACAGGATTGCCGCTCACTGGAGTTTTTTCTTTTTCGCCCAAATTTCCGAAAACCCTAGAGATGGTTGTGCGGAAAATCCCGGGAATCACTTTTTCTGAAATACTCAAACCACCCTTCTGGCCCCCAAAAAACCCATGCCACTTAAAAGGCACTCAAATCCCCTTTTTTCCTTTTCCCCATACTGATGCTCGTTTGGAACTGCAGGAATTTTCTTGACCTTTCCCACATCCAAAATGCACTGGTTCCGCCATGTATTGGCTGATTAAATTTAAGTTACGAGGCATTTTTGGACAGTGTACCTAATAAAGTGGCCGGTGATGTTTTTAAATATAAAAAAATATATATAAAATATATATATGATATAAATATATATATAATATATAATTAATAATATAAATTTCCCTTCTTTCTATTACACAACCATGGACCTAAATAATTCAACCACCACTAGAAGCCCATTATAGGCTGAGGCCCATCCTGAACCTATGCTCACTGAATTTGCACTATAAAATGATATGAAACTGTACACAACCCATTTTTGCAGTGTTTGCATAAACCTTTCCCTTTTGGGTCTTGGTTTTCAGGTGGGACTAGCGTAGTCAGGGTTGTTTCCCAATATTGCAGACACCCATGGGGGCCATCTTTTATTATAGTTCTTGACGAGAGACATTTGTGCTTGGCCATAATATAAGAGACAAATAGCACTCATTTCTTCATCAGTATTAACATGTGCATATGGGCCATATGGTGGCTTTGTAACACTGAGGGCTGTCAACTTCAGACCTCCAGTGTATACTATCTGCATCCAGAGTTGCTACTATAATAGAGTGTGGCTCCAGGCCAGCCTTGGGCCTATGTAGGTATAGTGCACAGTCTATTATTATCTAGGAGATACTTCTTGCAGAACACTCTATGTAGTCTGATCCACGCGTCCAAAGCAAATCTATGGTCCTAAAGTACAGGGTGTGCTCCCCTGTAAGATAATCCTAGACAATGTTGTATTAAAATAAAAAATGTATTCTTATTATCAATGACAATGGCACAGAGCACTTGAAGGCTACATTATAAACAATTCCACCACACAGCAGGAGGTTCACTCTGCTTGAACTTGTTTCACTACATACACATTTGGTCTTCCTCTCTTAGCTTCCCCCATTCCTCTTACTCTGGGGGACATGAGTAAAAAGCTCTCTTAGTTGGCCCTGAGCCAGACAGTCTCTTCTGGACACTCTAATACAGAGCTGGCACATCCACAGCCCACACCAACAATGGCTCCATAAAGTCTCTCTCTTTCCGTTGGAGAAATTTCCTGTATCTGGGCCTACTCTTTACTCTCTCCAGGAACAGGATAGCAACCATAGCAACCTCCTGCATTTTTCTGGATTTTATTTTGAATATTCTATCTCTCAATGTTAAAATTAATCTACCCTTAAAATTATAGACTGTTCATGTCTTTGTCAGTGGGCAAACTTGCACAATCGACAAAGGAGCAAATAATAATTTCCCTAACTGTATACTAGTTGCTACTAAATAAGTGTAACGAATGCGATGGTAACAACATGTGCAAAGGCGTCGATCGCTGGTAACCAGGTAAGGATCCACTGTGATCACCGCAGGCGAGATGGTAGCTGGAGATCCACGCCAGGGAGCGGAGTGTAAGGCTATGTTCACACGGTGTATTTGCAGGGTATTACACCCCGCAATTACGCCCGGGACCGGGGCGGGCGGGAGCGGGGACTGAGCAGGGGCCGGCACTTCGCCGGCCCATAGACTTGAATTGCCAGCGGCGCGTTTACGCCGCTAGTAATTCACATGTCAATTATCTCCCCGCCCGCGGCCTTCGCCGGCGTGGAGAAGAGACTAATCCATAGTTCTCTATGAAACTGTGAATTACCGTAATGAATGGGCCGTTTTCAGCCCGTAATTTGCGCACTCGGCGCGTAATTACGGACCGAAATACGGCCCAAAATTAGCCGTGTGAACATAGCTTTAGGGGCCCCCGGTCTTCACCGAAGCCCGCCGCAAAGCAGGACGGACTTTGCTGCGGGGAACCCCCAGATCGCTACCCCTGACGTGGCTACCAGCGGTGACAGCTGAGGTGCAGGACAGGGACTCCAGGCACAAAAGTGGTGGGAGACACCAGGAAAACATATGCAGCAGCATACAGCTGGAATAAACGTAAGCAACAGGTGCAACGGCAGGAAACAGCAGGTACGGGACAGGAATAGGGACAGCAGAAGACGACAGGTGGTCAGGAACTCTGATGGACTGCAGGACTGAACCAGGCATCTCAGGGGTTAAGTCCAGAGAAGCTGGTAGGAGCTCAGATGGACCCAGCACTTTGCATGAGGCTCAACAATGGACTGACCAAGAAGCAAGGACAGGAACTTCCTCTTATAGCCAGGGACCGTGGCGTGAACCGTGACAATAAGCAATACAAGTCACCCCATTTGTTGTGTAATGCCATATACACGTAGACCCAAATATTACAACTCCATGTATTTTATATGGATGCAACCTGGGTAACTTCTGATGCAACTCAACCTTGAGTTATTTAGAAATAGTCTGTGATTAAAAAAAATGGAGCTTCCCTTATAGGTTTTCTCAGAAGTCACACATCGACAACCCGATGATGGGAGCAAACATAACTCATATGGGCAACTTTGATGTTATGTGCACCAAGCTGTAATCTGCTAAACTATAATTTGGCAGTGGGACATAGCATGGCGCAGATAATACCAAGGTCACAGGATTTAATCCTTATGCTAGCTATTGTTTCCCTTGAACACAATGTGAACCACATACTTTCAATCTACTGCGCTTTGTAGCTTTCATTAGCTCAAATCTTACCTTCATTTAGATATTTGCAATATCCCGCATGAGATTTTAATTTATAATTGTATCATATAAACTGCAATATTTTCTTCATTGCATTCTAATCTTTTGACTGTAGAGAATTTATTGGGCTGCCTCCAGAAATATATTGAACTATGATGCAATTACCTTTGTGTTTTGGGAGAGAGACCTGAAGCAGCAAATACAAAACTATATTTGGGTGATTTATAAACTTATCCGTGCAGAATAGTTTTATGGTAAGAAAACTTCATAAAATGTCTGAAAAATGTAAATATAATAAGAAAGTGATACGTTCCAGTGACATCAATATATTTCTGCTTTAAATGGCTGTATAAGCTTCTAATTTTTATTTATCTATCTACAGATGTGGACAAAGTTGTTGGTACCCTTCCGTTATAGAATCAAAAACCCACAATGGTCACTGAAATAACTTGAAACTGACAAAGGCAATCAATTTAAATCTTCTGAAAATCAACTAATGAAAATCAGACATTGCTTTTGAATTGTGGTTCAACCAAAATAAAAAAAAAAATAAAAAAAACTAATGAAACTGTTCTGGACAAAAAAGCTGGTCCCCTTTGACTTAATATTGTGTTGTGCAACCTTGAGGCAATTACTGCAAACACACGATTTCTGTGATTCTCAATGAGACTTCTGTCCCCGTACATAGGTATTTGGCCACTCCTCATGAGCAAACTGCTCCAAATGTCTTAGGTGTGAAGGTGCCTTCTCCAGACTACAGGTTTCAGCCCCTTGTACAGCTGTTCACTAGAGTTTAGATTAGGGCTCATAGAAGCCACTTCAGAATAGTCCAATGCTTTGCTATTAGCTATTCTTGGAAGTTTTTAGCTGTGTGTTTTTGGTCATTATCCTGTTGGAGGACCCATGACCTGCGATTGAGACCAAGTTTTCTGACACTGGATAGCACATTTCACTCCAGAAACCTTGATAGTCTTGAGATTTTATTGTACCCTGAACAGATTCAAGAAAACTTGTGCTAGATGCAGAAAAAGCAGCCCTAAAACATAATGTAGCCTCCTCCATGTTTTACTCCAGGTACAGTGTTCTTTTCTTTGTATGATTCATTTTTGCATCTGTAAACATAGAGCTGATGGGATTTTCCAGAAATCTCCAGCTTTGTCTCCTCTGTCCAAAGGACATTCTCCCAGAAGCTTTGTGATTTCTCAATATGCATTTTGTCATCAATTTTCCTCTTGCAACCATGTTCAGGGAGGTTGGCTATAATCCCATAGACCTTAAACTTCTGAATAATATGTGCAACTGTAGCAATAGGAACAGAAGACTGTTTGGAGATGGTCTTATAGCCTTTACCTTTAATACCTTTGTCTAGAATTTTATTTCTAATCTCCTGAGACAACTCTCTCCTTAGCTTCTTAGAGTTGTCTATGTTCATTGTGGTACACACCATGATACCAAACAGCTCAGTGACTACTTTTCAGTATGTTCCTGTGATTTTGCCTTATAGGGCCTTATAGAGATTGTGTCTGGGTATCTTTTCCCACCTTGTGTCCCTCTGAGTCATCTTTTTACTCTTGGTATACTTACATTAGTTTGCTTTTTTGTACCATTATTTATTTTTGTATGCGTTTTGGCAATTGTCTTTTTAGACATATTTATTAAACATTACATTTTATTGTACACACCCTTTTGTACTTGGACATCATGAAACCAGACTCGGCATATAATGTCACAGACACTGCCGATCTGTAGCTCACGTGATTGACTGAGAGATCCAAATAATTATCATGAACACTTTACTTGCAAAACATCTGTATTATTGCAGTGCATGCAGTGACTGGGGGTCTAGAAGCACATCTCTACAATACAGTGCAGTACTACATGTCCTTTACTGCTCTTTACATGTGTCTGGATGAGCGGCTACTTTGGGCACCAGGTGAGGACCCCATCTTCTTTAATTTTTTGATTCATTGTGTATAAAGTACATGACCCAAAGAAGCTCCTGTCCGCAACATAAAAGGCGATTTCCAGCTTTCAGCAGCTCTTTCTGATGTTATATGTTATATTACTTGATTTATCTGGATTAGTTATCTGCATTATTTTCCTTAATCTTCATTTATCATTACATTGGGGGACATTTCCGGCCTTTGAAACCAATTATCAGTTTTCCATAGAGTTATGGTTTCACCATACAATGACCGTCCAGAAACCAATTAATATTGTATGTTCAGGAACCATTTTATTGTACTTACCTTTGCTCTCACCACTGTTCCAGGACTGAAGCTGCTGACGATGTCCCCCTTTCTCATCTTTTTCTGTGGTCGATGCATGACGACTGCAGCCAAGCATTGCCTTCAGCAGTCACGTGTCATTCCCTTGACATCCCTGTGCAGAAAGGGAAGGGCGAGTGAAAATGGCGCGAGAATACTGAAGCCACTGATTGGCTGCGGTGGTCATGCACCGACCGCAGAAGAGGATGTAAAAAAAGACTTCAGCTTCAGTCTTGGAATGGCATTGTATGCAAAGGTGAGTGTATATTTTTCTTTAGTATACAGCTGTAGCCCATTCAGTTTGTAAATTAAGGCGGACAACCTCTTTAAGTAGAAAAACTTCTACTTTGATGATCCTCTTGCATACTGCGTATATGAAAGAAAGGGAAATATCAGTCATTATTTATTACAGTCAAACACTATTTTAGGAACATTTTAGTACATTTCACTTTATATTGTCAGTTTGACATTTTTATTGAGATTAAGAAAGAATAAAAGTTATGTTTTATTATTCCCTGTCTATTCCAGTAATTCCGTTTATGATCAGATAGCACCATCTACTGTGTAATTGCTATGCAATCATGAAAGAAGATCTTCAGTAGGAAGACATTAGGGAGGATTTTGTAAAAGAACTGCTGGCCATCTATAGCTCTGGCTATGGAGGTGACAAATAATTTCTTTTGCTACACACCAAATTAATAGGTGCATTTGGCCTGACAGCCAGTAACAAAGACCGGTCAGACTTGTTAGAGCACTAAATTGATATTACTGATGCTCGTTATTTCAAATCCTGTTCCTCAAGTTTTAATATGTGCCTTCCAATATATAGTATAGCATCGGCACTTCAATACAGTAGAAGGTAACAACACTTGTCTACACAGGAGCAGGAACATCCAACAGGGCCCACCCCTGGCACAGCAGCAGATGCATCATCTGTATTATATGAAACACGCTCTCTCTCTGTCTCTCTCTCTTGCTTTAAAAACGTTTTAGAACATAACCAAAAATTCATTTCTTAAGGGAACTTTGTCAGATGGATTAGGTTACCAAATCTGAGAGCATGATGCACCAGAGAGGGAAAGATGCTGAGCTCTGTGATACATAGGGTTATATGATTTGAAGCAGAAGATAAAAAACTGAAAGAGAAAGTGAGAGTACTGCTTATCCCTCCCACATGCAGTGATTGACAGTTTGCTCTGTACACATGCTGTCAGTTACTGTATGTGGGCGGGGTCAATAGAACTTCCACTGTCTCTCCTAAGAGTCCGGTCAGGATTTACTTTGCTTTTTACTGAGAAATTTTGCTCCAGATCATAGAAGCCTTAATATCACAGAGCTCAGCTTCTCTCCTCTATCATATAAACCTATATATCACATAGCTCAGCTTCTCTCCTCTATCATATAACCCTATATATCACAGAGCTCAGCTTCTCTCCTCTATCATATAACCCTATATATCACAGAGATCATATCTCTCTCCTCTATCATATAAACCTATATATCACAGAGCTCAGCTTCTCTCCTCTATCATATAACCCTATATATCACAGAGCTCAGCGTCTCTCCTCTATCATATAACCCTATATATCACAGTGATCAGCTTCTCTCCACGATAATATAACCATATATATCACAGTACTCAGGTTCTCACCCTCTATCATATAACCCTATACATCACAGAGCTCAGCTTCTATCCTCTGTTATATAACCCTATATATCACAGAGCTCAGCTTCTCTCTCTCTATCATATAACCCTATATATCACAGAGCTCAGCTTCTCTCCTCTATTATATAACCCTATATATCACAGAGCTCAGCTTCAATCCTCTATCATATAACCCTATATATCACAGAGCTCAGCTCCTCTCCTCTATCATATAACCCTATATATCACAGAGCTCAGCTTCTCTCCTCTATCATATAACCCTATATATCACAGAGCTCAGCTTCTCTACTCTATCATATAACCCTATATATCACAGAGCTCAGCTTCTTCTCTCTATCATATCCTGCTCTCAGACAGAGAAGGAGAAATCACTTGAGAGGCAGGCAGTCGTTAAAGGGTTAATGTTGAAAACATATTTCTAATGGATATATTTTTCAAAGTAGAAAATAGCACAGCAGTCTGCACTTTTCTTGTCCTATAAAAAAAGGATCTGGCTGGAAACCAACGGAAAAATTTGTCGCAAATGTGTCTTTTTGACACCCACAGGGCTCAATACAAATGACAACGTACACATCTGAATACATTTTTGCCATTCAAATGTACTGTATATGTACTGGCGTAGTATTATTATTTATATTTGAGCGCTATTAATTTAAGGGCGCTGTACAAGCAAAGGGGTTTAAATACATAATATAAGACCAAACAGGGCCGCCATACAGGGGGTACAACCAGTACTCCCGTATGGGGCCCGGTGGAATAAGGGGCCCGCGGCAAGCGGGCCCCCTTATTCCTCAACGGCAGAGCGGGGCCCGGCGGCCAGCCGCCAACCAGGCTCTGCCTGGCCCACAGTGTGGGCCCCGAGTTGCTGGGGGCCCCGGAGGCAGTGCCGTCGCTCCCCGGGGCTCGGCCGCGCATCCGGTCCCTGAACGCCCGGGACCTGCGTCCTGAGCGCCCAGAGACCGGCCCGGAAGTTGGGGACTAATGTCACCGACTCCCGGGGCTGCGCGGTGTCAGCGGAGCACAGCGCCACTAGCGCTGCGCTCCGCTGATCTGCCTGGCAGGCTGAACGCGTTATGCCTTCAGCCTGCCGGGCGCCGGCCCCTACTGCTGACGTAGGGCAGCGGTACGGAGCCGGCGGCAGCTCGGAGCGGCCGGGAGCCGGAGCCAGGTAAGTGGATGTTTTTTTTTTTTTTTATATATAAGCGGGCCCTTGCTGCCTATATCTAAAGGGGGCCCTGCTACCTACATCTAAAGGAGGCCCTGCTACCTACATCTAAAGGGGGCCCTGCTACCTATATCTAAAGGAGGCCCTGGCTGCCTATATCTAAAGGGGTCCCTGCTACCTATATCTAAAGGGGGCCCTGGCTACCTATATCTAAAGGGGGCCCTGGCTACCTATATCTAAAGGGGGCCCTGGCTGCCTATATCTAAAGGGGGCCCTGCTACCTACATCTAAAGGGGGTCCTGGCTGCCTATATCTAAAGGAGGCCCTGGCTGCCTATATCTAAAGGGGGCCCTGGCTACCTATATCTAAAGGAGGCCCTGCTACCTATATCTAAAGGAGGCCCTGCTACCTATATCTAAAGGAGGCCCTGGCTACCAACAAAAAAAGGGGCCCTGCTACCTATATCTAAAGGGGGCCCTGCTACCTACATTATACCTTATAAGGGGGCCCTGGCTACCTATATCTAAAGGGGGCCCTGCTGCCTACAACTACACGGGGCCCTGCTACCTATATCTAAAGGGGGCCCTGCTACCTATATCTAAAGGGGGCCCTTGCTACCTATATCTAAAGGGGGCCCTGAGGCTACCTATATCTAAAGGGGGCCCTGGCTGCCTATATCTAAAGGGGGCCCTGGCTGCCTATATCTAAAGGGGGCCCTGGCTGCCTATAACTAAAGGGGGCCCTGGCTGCCTATATCTAAAGGGGGCCCTGGCTGCCTATAACTAAAGGGGGCCCTGGCTGCCTATAACTAAAGGGGGCCCTGGCTGCCTATATCTAAAGGGGGCCCTGGCTGCCTATATCTAAAGTGGGCCCTGGCTGCCTATATCTAAAGGAGGGCCCTGGCTGCCTATATCTAAAGGAGGGCCCTGACTCTACCTAACCTCTAAAGGAGGGCCCTGACTCTACCTAACCTCTAAAGGAGGGCCTTGACTCTACCTAACCTCTAAAGGAGGGCCCTGACTCTACCTAACCTCTAAAGGAGGGCCCTGACTCTACCTAACCTCTAAAGGAGGGCCCTGACTCTACCTAACCTCTGAAGGAGGGCCCTGACTCTACCTAACCTCTAAAGGAGGGGCCTGACTGCCTACAAACTAAAGGGAACTCATGGCTAGGTACCCACCAACCTACCTGTGGCCGGCCTACCAACTTATCCGGTGTGTGTCTACCTACCTAAATAGGGCCTGTCTAATTACCTGGGGCCTTGCACATTTGCCAACCTACCTAGGGTCTTGTCTACCTACCTGGTAATATAATTGAGAGGGAAGCAGCCCATAGTTGTAGCATTATCTCCAGAGGGTTAGTCCTTTTCCCACCCTCCAACCCCTTAGGATACTAGGCCTCTAAGTTATGGCTTGTACCCGCTCTCCCTCCCCTGGGAAGCTTGTACAGAGGTGGGAATAGATAAAGAGATGCTGGAAAATTGAGGATTCTAAGATATTTGTGTGTAATTTCTGCAGGGATGAGCTGTGGCCGGGACGGACAAGTCATCATGGTGGTGTGGAACGGATGGATAAGAAAAGGGAATAAGAACGACTCATGAGAGAAGAGAACGACTCTCAGATAAGACGTCTCGGTGAGTCCCTGATTTCAGGGGTTATTTTGCTTCTATATTGGATCAGTGCTGTATTCACTGTTTAAAGGTGGGGAATGCGACCTGGAGCTTGGTGTCCTTGACCTCTATGTAGGGCTCTATATGGCGGTGTTGTAGGGTATACCTGAGCTGGTGTCTGACCTCTATGTGGTCTCTAGGGGATGGCCACGGGTCGTTGTAGGGGTTATACCTGAGCTGGTGTCTGACCTCTATGTGGTCTCTATATGGCAGTGTTGTAGGTTATACCTGAGCTGGTGTCTGACCTCTATGTGGTCTCTATATGGTGGTGTTGTAGGTTATACTTCTGAATGCCTGGGGGTTTTTTTTGTCTGACCTCTATGTGGTCATCTATATTGGGCGGTGTTGTTTTGGTTATACCGTGTAAGGTCCCGGCTGTGCTGACCTCTATGGGGTCTCTATATGGCGGTGTCGTAGGTTATGTCGGTGCTGGTATAATGCCAGCGTACATGTGTCCCTGATTGACCCTGTGAAAGGAGGTACACTTTTACTTTCTTGCTGGTATTTATTTTAGAAGGTGGTGAGGTGCGTGACCAAGGGAAATATGGAGGGGATATTGTTTGTGGGCTGGTGGGGGATATGGAGGGAGCTACTTAGCCATGTGTCTATGATATGTGAGACAGACAGATATGTGACTCACTTGATATTGTACTACACAATACAGTTCTTTTTTGCACACTGTATTATGTGGTAAAATGGGCGCATTTATGTCCGAGAGGCTGGTTTTTGCTGGGGGCGGGGCGATCGGGTTGCTGGAGGCGGGGTTTACAGGGGGGAGGGCCCAGGTGCTTCAGCTGTATGGGGCCCTGAAATTTCTGTTGGCGGCCCTGAGACCAAAACTAATACAATATAAGCACTAAATAACAAACTCATACAGTAGGAGAGAGGACCTTCCTCACAAGAGCTTACAATTTATAAATGACAACAATGTGATCTGAACATAGGCAAGGACCCAATTTGGTCTCCTTTGATGGTATCTGTTGGGTTACCTTGAAAGAGTTATCCTTAAGTAATGTACAGTGGGGAAAAAAGTATTTAGTCAGCCACCAATTGTGCAAGTTCTCCCACTTAAAAAGATGAGTGAGGCCTGTAATTGACATCATAGTTTGACCTCAACTATGAGAGACAAAATGAGAAAACATATCCAGAAAATCACATTGTCTGATTTGGAAAAAAATTTATTTGCAAATTATAGTGGAAAATAAGTATTTGGTCAATAACAAACGTTCATCTCAATACTTTGTTATATCTCCTTTGTTGGCAATGACAGAGGTCAAACGTTTTCTGTAAGTCTTCACAAGATTGGCACACACTGTTGCTGGTATGATGGCTCATTTATCCACGCAGATCTCCTCTAGAGCAGTGATGTTTTGGGGTTGTCGCTAGGCAACACGGACTTTGAACTCCCTCCAAAGGTTTTCTATGGAGTTGAGATCTGGAGACTGGCTAGACCACTCCAGGACCTTGAAATGTTTCTTACGAAGCCACTCCGTCATTGCCCTTGCTTTGTGCTTGGGATCATTGTCATGCTGAAATACCCAACCATGTTTCATCTTCAATGACCCTGCTGATGGAAGGAGGCCTGCACTCAAAATCTCACGATACATGTCCCCATTCATTCTTTCATGTACATGGATCAGTCGTCCTGGTCCCTTTGCAGAAAAACAGCCCCTAAGCATGATGTTGCCACCCTCATGCTTTACAGTAGGTATGGTGTTCTTTGGATGCAACTCAGCATTTTCTCTTCTCCAAAAACAACGAGTTATGTTTCTACCAAACAGTTCTACTTTAGTTTCATCTGACCATATGACATGCTACCAATATTCTTCTGGATCATCCAAATGCTCTCTAACAAACTTCAGATGGGCCCGGACATGTGCTGGGTTAAGCAGGAGGACAAGTCTGGCACTGCAGGATCTGAGTTCCTGGCGGCATAGTGTGTTACTGATGGTAGCCTTTGTTACATTGGTCCCAGCTCTCTGCAGGTCATTCACTAGGTCCCCCCGTGTGGTTCTGGGGTTTTTGTGATCATTTTGACCCCACAGAGTGAGATCTTGTGTGGAGCCCCAAATCGCAGGAGATTATCAGTGGTCTTGTATGTCTTTCATTTTCTAATTATTGCTCCGACAGTTGATTTCTTCACACCAAGCTGTTTGCCTATTGCACATTCAGTCTTCCCAGCCAGGTGCAGGGC
This sequence comes from Phyllomedusa bahiana, assembly GCA_025379985.1. Classification (NCBI taxonomy): domain Eukaryota; kingdom Metazoa; phylum Chordata; class Amphibia; order Anura; family Hylidae; genus Phyllomedusa; species Phyllomedusa bahiana. The sequence continues at coordinate 25,629 of JAODAL010031361.1, forward strand.
TACAATTTTGTTTCTGGTGTTCTTCGACAGCTCTTTGGTCTTCCCCATAGTGGAGTTTGGAGTGTGAATGTTTGAGGTTGTGTACAGGTGTCTTTTATACTGATAACAAGTTCAAACAAGTGCCATTACTACTGGTAATGTGTGGAGGACAGAGGAGCCTCATAAATAAGTAATTCTAGGTCTGTGAGAGCCAAATACTTATTTTCCATCATAATTTGCAAATAAATTCTTTCCAAATCAGACAATGTGATTTTCTGGATTTGTTCTCTCATTTTGTCTCTCATAGTTGAGGTCGACCTAAGATGTCAATTACAGGCCTCACTCATCTTTTTAAGTGGGAGAACTTGCACAATTGGTGTCTGACAATACTTTTTTTTCCACTGTATACTGAAGTAGGGATGAGACAGAGCCATAGAATTATATAGGGAAAATATGTTGTCTTTTGCACTACGTTTGCTCTATTTTCTGAATTTATATGATCTATGTACCAGGCACACACCTACCACACTTTTCCCTCAGGTATATAAAGCATATACTTTCAGCAAACATACTCCAAAAAAAGACTATGGGTGACATGTATGTACAAGGCTGCGTCAGTATTCTGGTGTCCTTTAAGCCCAAAAACTGGTGCAGCACTGTTCTCTACAGTAGATGTATGAGCAGGCGCACTCCAAAAGTAGACGCATTTTGCGGCACCCGCAGCACTTTGTAATTCGCCTGAGATCCGGGGGCGTTCTGGGGCATCGCACCAAAACCATATGATTCTACATATTTATGACTGGAGGACGGCAAAACTAGGCGCATTACTGCTGGAACAGCCAGACCAAGTTCAAAGTGGTTTACCAGAGCCTGAGTTGTCATAGTGGAACTAGAAAGCACCAAATCTATGACCCGCATTAGAACAAGTCCATACATTCTGGCGCATTCTACACTCCTTAAATCTATTTAGAGCTGGTCTCTATGCACCATACATGTCGTTCTATGTTTGCTCCATAGACCTCTATGGCCAGGCCACTGTATATATCAGGATAATGTTTTTAAAGGTATCCAACAAAGAAGACCATAGACATGATATGGGTGAGGCCAAAAAGTTTATAATATGTAGAACAATATTAAGCTCCAAGAACATTATATGTTAGAGATACTGTAGAATTGCTGGCTAAGAAAGGCAAACAGAACTACTGAAAAGCATGGTAATACTCGTTGCTAGTCATACCTGTACATTAGTAACTCTGCATCCAGTACATACAAGGTTAGCGCGCTTAAAGATTTCACACCCACCCAAATACCACCAGAAGTTTTAATGATGACAAGCTGAAATTAAAATGCCACCTTGCTAGGAAATGACAGGGATCCCCCTCCCACACTCATTGTGAGGATATAATTATTCTCAGGGTCCCCCTCCTTTCCACCGCCTCTGCTGAGAAGGGCTGTTCCAGCAGGGATAACCCCTTCTTTTCTCTGTTGGTAGATAATACAACTGGCCTGCTGCTAATGTAGAGGTGACAAGCCCTAAGACAAAGGACACTCCTCCAAAAAATAATTACTAAGAATTGTAATTACACGGAAAATTTCAAAGAAGATCTCAGCATCTATTACTCTAATCCTAATGTGAGAGATATTTTCCAAATCTATTTTTATATTTCACACTGCAGAGAATTTTAACAACCTTCATTAGGTGACTCTTAACATGTTGCTTCAAAGTATTAGATTTCAACATATCTTGAATACAAAGAAGTTAGTTATTACTTGACACAGGACTGATCTATGTACAGTGAGGAGAACAAGTATTTTGCAAGTTTTCCCACCTACAAGAATGGAGAGTTCTGTTATTTTATCATAGGTACACTTCAAATGTGAGAGACAGAATTTAAAAAGAAATCCAGAAAATTACATTGTATGACTTTTAAATAATTAATTTGCATTTTTTTTTGCATGAAAAAAGCATTTGATACAATAGAAAAACAGAACTTAATATTTGGTACAGAAACCTTTGTTTGCAGTTACCGAGGTCTGACCTTTCCTGTAGTTCTTGACTAAGTTTGCACACACTACAGCAGGGATTTTGGCCCACTCCTCCATACAGCTCTTCCCCAGATCTTTCAGGTTTCAGGGCTGTCGCTAAGCTACATTGAGTTTCAGCTCCCTCTAAAGTTCTTACTGAGGGAAGGAGGTTGTTGACCAAAATCTCACGATACATAGCCCCATCAATACTCTTTTCAATACGGTGCAGTCGTCCTGTCCCCTTTACAGAAGAGCACCCACAAAGTATGATGTTTCCACCCCCATGCTTCCTGGTTGGGATGGTGTTCTTGGGGGTGTGCTCATTTTTTATTCTTCCTCAAAACACAACAAGTGGATCTGATACCAAAAAGTTCTATTTTGGTCTCATCTGACCACATGATCTTCTCACATGCCTCCTCTTGATGATCCAGATGGTCATTGGTGAACTTCAAATGTACCTGGACATGTGCTGGCGTGAGCAGGGGAACCTTGTGTGCCCTGCAGGATTTTAATCATAGTTGCCAACCCTCCTGTTTTGGGCGGAAGGTTCCCGCTAATGGGGGTCACCTCCCGCCCCTCACGGGTTTTAGCGAACCTCCCCCGCCATGGGAGCGGGGTTCTTTAAATGAATGCGGTGCCGGGGGAGTTAGAACGCTTTTCCGCGCCACAGGGGCCCCGGTTTGTCACTGTACTACTTTTTATTAGCAGGGGCGTTCCCGGCACCCCTGTACTCCCCCTGCGACGCTGAGTCTCCCTTGGGAAGCTTCTGCCACCAGGAATCCCGGGCTGCAGGGAACCGGGTGAGGTAAGTAGTTTTTATTTTTTTTTTTTTATTAGCTTAGGGCACACCGGGATAAAGGGGGACTCCTGGAAAAGGGGGAATCTACCGGGCTAAGGGGGGAATTACCTGGCTTTGGGGGGCACCCCTGGCTAATGAGGACTCTACCGGGTTTTTTGGGGGGCACTCCCTGGCAAAAGGGGGCATTACCTCGTAAAGAGGGACTCCCTGGCTAATGGGGGCTTTGGGGTGGAAAGGGGGGCACTCCCGGCTAATGGGGGTCCCCCCTGGAAAGGGGGGACATCTACCGGGAAAAAAAGGGGATCTTTTGGCAAATGGGGGAACTCCCCGGGAAAATGGGGGAAACTACCGGGATAAGGGGGGAACACCTGGCTAATGGGGGACACCTGTTTTTTGGGGGGCACTCCTGCATTGGGGCACCCGGGGAATTGGGAGCACTCCGGGGAAAGGGGGGGGCCTACCGGGGTAATGGGGGCTCTACCTGGCAAATTTGGAACACTCGGCTTTTTTGGGGGCACTACCTGGCATTGTGGGCCTGCCTGTCGTAAGGGGACTATCGGCCCTTTTGGGGGGAACCTATCTGGCTAAAGGGGGGCATTAACCTGGCTACGGGGGCACTACCTGACAAACGGGGGGTTTTTACCTCCTAGGGGGTTTCAAATGGGCCCCCGAGATCCCTACTTTTGGGGTATCTATCTACTAAAAAAACTTTGAGATTCTCGGTTCACTATTTTGATCAAAAAAATTTTAAGGCCCACGTTTCAATTTTGACTTGGTCGGGCAGCCCTTTATGCTATCTTTCCCTCTCAAATAGAGCCAAACCAGCCTCTCACGGGGTCAACCGCCTCCTTATCCAGAGAGGAAAAAAATAAAAAAAAAAACTACAATATTTTATAATTAAATTAATTTAAAAAAAAAATTTGGGGACCCCTTTTCCCCAAAAATTTGCAAAAAACCCAAAAGGTTTTCCAAAAAACCCTTTTTAAAAACAAAAAAAAGGGGTTTTTGCCCAAAAAAAAAACCCAAAAATTGTATTTTGGGGGGTATAATTGGTTTTAAATTTCCTTTATTTGGAGGAGGGCCTCCAAATTTTTGGTTTTTTTGCACCAAACCCCATTTCCAGGGGTGGGGATAAAAAAAAAAGGTAAAGGGGGGGGAGGTTAAAAAAGGGGGGGTTTTTTTTTATTTTTGTTTTCCCCCACCAAGAAAAAATTTGGAAAAAAAGGGGGTTAAAACCCCAGGGGGGAAAAGGGAAAAGGCCCGGGTTTGGCTCTATTGGAGGGAAAATCATAGGACTGCCGCCTGAGATCACTTGAAAAGTCCCGGGGGCTTAAACATTTTTTTACAAAATTGGAACCGAGAATCCAAAGTTTTTAAAATTTTTTTTTATGTTGATAATAGCATAAATGTTCTTTAGGGGCCTACCTATTGGGGGACAGTTGGCGGGATTTCCCCCGCTCCCGGAGCTGAATAGACAAAACCAACAAACCGGGGGGGCTGGGGACGCCAAAACCCCAATTTAGCTTTCCTTCCAGAGGCCCCCCCTTACACGTTATGTGGATGGGGGTTGGCTTCTTTTTGAGGGGGGGTGGCTCCAAACAAGATGGGGGGAATGCAAATTTTGGGGGTGCGCGCTACACCCCCTTTCAACTCCCGCTTTTTTACTTTCAAAAAATTGGCTGTATATTTTAAACCATATGGCATAATTGTTACTAAGGGGAAACTTTTTGACTGTGTCCCCGCTCTTTCAATCATTGACCAGTTCTCCTATGTATTTTGGGTGATTCCTCACCTTTCTCGAAAACATCCTTTCTTTTATGAGGGGAGATCTTGCATGGAACCCCGAAGGGGGAAGGTAAAACCCTTGTGTTTCTTCATTTTCAAAATTTACCAAAAAATTTTTGCCTTCTCACCAAGTTGCTTGCCCATTGTCCTGTAGCCCTTTTAACCCCTTTTGCAGTCTACAATTTTGTCCCTCGACCTTTAAGCCTTTTGGTTTGGTCATGGGGAGAGGTTTGGGGTGGATTGAAAAGAGAGTGTAGACAGGTTCTTTAAAGGTAAGATTTGAAACAGGTCAACTAAAAAAGATATGAGTCAAATGATCCCGGGCTGTGAAGGTCAGAATTCCTTCTGGTTTGGGAAGTGATCAAAACTTTTTCTGCAATAAAAGCAAATTTTTTTTAAAAAAACATACAGTATTTCGGGTTTTTTTAATTTTGTCTTTCACAGTTGAGTGTTTTAAATTAAAAATTACAAAGTAATTGTAGATGGAAAAACTTGAAAAATTTTACCAGTGTATCAATAAAAAACCCGCACACCAGTTTTGATTATTGCACCGATACAAAATTAAACAAGAAATATCAATAATTTTGAGTAATCAGATGGTTTCAGATGTGTCGACGTTTCGGCAAGCAAGCCTTTATATAGTGACATCTAAGGTATAATAGGGTGGATGACCAATGGATCCAAAAAAGATGTCTCGTCTTCTCCATCACAGGGAAAAGTTTCCCCAAATAGGTGGAAAAATTCAGGGGACAATCATAAAGATATACCTTTACTGTCCCTCCACTAACCCTGCCTGTCAGCACGGTAGTTGCCCCGAAAAGGGACCTTTTTTAAAAGGTTACCCTAGAATACCCCTTATTGTTATTGGCAATAATCATAGGGCCAAAAAATTTCCCGGGTTTTTTTTCCCCCCCTTCCTAAGAAAAGTTCATCAGTGGACAAAATCTAAAGACCCCCAGCGTTAGTGATGTCTAATCATCCTCGGTGTAGGATAACACCAGACTACATCCCTAGATAGTGGAAAGGCAACTCAATGCTCTTGCCCTCCTTTTTCAAATACTACAAGCTAAACCTACCTTGTTGTAACCATCATTGAGTAAAGCCTGGGCATTATTTAAATTACGGGCCCCAATTCAAATACCATACATTTTACTTTACCGGAAGTGTCATATACCATAGATTATACTTTACCAGAAGTATTGGTACATAAGATATGTACATAAAGCATAAGCAGTACCTTAATTCCATCTTCCCGTGCCATTTGGTGAAATGCTCATGATCAGAAGTGTATTGATGCCCTACTTCCGGTATGCTATTTGAGTACCCTAAAAACCCCCCCCCCTAAAAAACCCAAAACATGGCGCACACTGGGTGTATCTCTTTTGTGTTTTACATCACCAATGGGGTCTCCTCCTTTTCCTAAACGCTCTTAGGGCCATTATGAATCTCGCCACGTCGGGGCCACCTTTCCCATTTTTGGGGGGAAAATTTTTCCCCCTGATTTTGTGGGGCCTGGGCCGCTCATAATACTTTTAAAAGGTCCCCCGCCCTTCCATGTTTGAGGGCAGTGGGGGACGGGGGCGCGGGGCTGCGCCGGGGAATTCCCCCGGAGGAGTGCGCTCATAAATGGGTGTAAAGTCCGCCGCGCCTCCCCCAGGTGTGGGGCTTTGGGGGGGACTGGGGCGAGTGGGGGCTGCGCCTAGATTCGCCGTCCGAGAGGTGCGCTCATACATGCGGGGAAAATTCCCTGCCCTCGCCAGTGGGGGGGGGGCCATGGGGGACTTGGGCCCCAGGGGGACTGCCCGAAATGTTTTCCGATTCGAGACGGGCGGAAACAGCGGAAATCATTAAGATTCCGTGGGGATATGAATAAAAAAAATCCCTTTTAAAAAGGGCGGAAAAATTTCAAAAAAGCTCAAACCTCAAAATAAAAAAAAAATTAAAAAAAAAATCACTTTCCAAAAATCTAAAACGGCGCAATATCAAGAATTAAAGATTTTGGGAAATTTCCCGGAAAATCAGTTAAAAATTTAAATTTTCCCGGGGGAACCCACCCCAAAAAATTTTTTCAGTTGGGGGGTGTTAAAAAGAAAGCAAAAAAGGGCGACATGGGTTTGGAACCCCAATTAAAAACCCATTATAACTTAAATTGGGGACCAAATCAAAATAAAAGGCGGACAGTTCAAAAACATAAAAATCTGAAAAGAGCGTTTGGGCGGGGACTAGCGGGGTTGGTATCCCAGCCAATCGAGGGGAGCTATTGTCCCATTGTAGTCTAGGGGAAGATCCCCAAATGAAATCTCCGCCCACGGGCGCGGAGTTATAAAAAAAAAATTTTTTTAGGGGGAAAATATTCTAAAAAAAGAGCTAAAACCTTCTATAAAAAAAATAATAAATCCCGAACAACCTTTGGACGAACCGGCGCAACTCGGAAATTTCAATATGGAAATTGCGGGAAAAAACAGTAATTCAAATTTTCTGAAAGCTCTTCTCATTGGCGGCAGAACCCACCCAATAAATGGAGCGACAAAAAAACATTTTCCCTATAAAAAAGTTTTGACCAATCAAAATCAAAGCGGACAGTTCAAAAGACGTAAAAAACGAAAAGACTATTGGTTGAGCTAGGGGGGCTTGGCTATCCGGCCAATCAGAGCCGAGCTATTTCCCCCATTGTATCAGGGAGATGGGCCCAAATGAAATCCGCGCTCAGCGCCGTGGGGCAGGAGTATGAAAAAAAACCATTTTTTTTTAAGTGAAAAACATTATCAAAAAAGGGCTAAACCTTCGTAAAAAAAAATTTTTTCCCTAAAAACGCATTTGTCCCGAGCCCGGGCTACATAAGGAATTGCAAATAGAAAATTCCGGGAAATACAGAATTCAAATTTTTTTAAGCTTTTTCTGATTGGGGCAAAAAAACCAGCAATCAAAAGGAGCGACAGGGGCCCCTTTTAAAACCTATGGAAAAAATAATTGGGAAAGGGACCCTTTCAAAAAAATTTTAAAAAAAAGGCGGGCAGTTCAAAATACAGAAAAAAATCGAAAAGACTGTTGGTTGAGCTGGGGGGGGGCTCCCACTTACCAATAGAGCGCGGCTTCTTTCCTCATAGTTTCTATGGGGAAAAAAGACATTCCGACGACCTTGATTGGCTAACTTAAAAAGGGCGGGTTATTTGGGGCCTTGGAGAGCGAGGACGCTCCTATGGTTTTCAATGCAAACGGGAAACAAAATACATGGGCCAAATCAAATATAAAATACAGAAGTTTTACCGTCTGTTATAAAAGATCCATAATATTGGGGAAAGAAAAAAAAAAAATTTTAATTTATTAAAATCATGTTTATTTTCTTTATTTTTGTTTCCACTGTTCAATAGTATGGTGTAACAAAAATAAAAAAATAACATATTTATTGAATTTATTTTTTTTCTTTTACCCCCAAATTTAAAGTTTTTTAATCAGACACTGCCTCCTATTTTGATTGGGGTGGTTTCGCCCCACCCCAAAGAGAATAGCTTTCAGAATTTGAATTTGATTTCCGCAATTTTTCAATACCAATTCTTGATTGCCATTCAGATTGGAAAGTGATTTTTTTTATGTTTTTTTATTTTTGAGGTTTGACCTTTTTGAAAGTTTTCTGCCTTTATAAAGGGTTTTTTCGGAATTTTAACTCCAGCCCCCGGAGCGAGGCCGAGATTTCTGTACGATCTTCAGTTTCCCGCAGTTCCCTTTTTTCGTCACTTCGCCCCCGCCCGGGGCATTTAGACCAAAAAAAAATAGGTTGACTGTCGGGGCTGCCGAGCCCGCCCTTTGGGGCCCATCGCGATCGTACATGCCTGGAGTTTTCGACCCCGCGTCCCCCCGGAAAAGCCACACGCGCCCACACCCGACCCATTTCCCGCCCCTTTTTTGCGGGCGCGCCAAAAGTGGGGAACGCTCGCCTAACCCCCTCCCCTGGTCCGAAGCGGGTTCAAAAAAAACAAAAAACAGGCGTAAAGCCCGATCATACATGTCGCCCTTAGTGTTGCCCACATAATTAAGCGGACAGGGTCAGTTGCATAAGTCAACCACATCCTCTATTTTACAGTTAATAATCTCTGGTATAAAACTCCTTGTTCTTAGAGACTCTGTGGAATACTTTCCTTTGTTGCATTAGTGGACAGGCTATGAAGTTGGTCCCACATTTAAAGGTGCCCAAAAGTTTCCTATTCAACTGTGTTTCACAACTTAGAGTTGGCTGCACAAAAGGACTCCTCACCAATCTATCACAAAGTGACCTCCCCCTGCAGTAAGTAATCAGCGGATTCTTCGGGACTTATCATAACATAGTTATGTTTTAGTTTGGGTATTTTTTCTCTGCAGAATTTTAGTACATTGCCAAGGTTTACTATTTTTAAAGGGATTATACAACCTTTAAAAAAAATTTAAAACAGCAAATGTGTTAAAATAACAAAACAAATTATAGCTCTCCAATTGTCTGGCAAAACAATATAGGAGTGCTGGTGGGCTCTCTGTCCTTTGTTTACCACTGACCAACACGTGGCCGCTGTAACCAGTCAGCAGCCTCAGTGGGCACGTGCATTGCTTCTGACATCATAGTACTCATTGTGGAGCTGTGATGCCAGTATTATGGCACATGACCTTAGAGGGTGCTGATTGGTTACACAGGTCACATGCTGTCCGGTAGTACACAAAAAATAGAGCACCCTCCAGAGCTTTCACATTGGGTAACATGAATAACATAGAAATTTACTTAAATATTCCGTACTTTTATTTCTAAACAAGTTGTACAAGTTCAACACAAGATGCCCCCTGGAAGTAAATGAGCTATTGTTAGGCCTTTTATATGGTTTGTAAATGCTTTGTATATTGTATGTGCCAAATTGCTGCTCAGACAGCATGTTCACTGCTGGATCACAAGGTTTAGCTTAATGCAGTGTCTATGATTCTTTATCTGATTATCCCTTTGTATCTAATCATACCATGGTGCCTGGGCACTGCAATTACATAACTAGGTAGAATCATGCCAGGACAGGTAGTAGACTGTAGGCAGCAACTGTGAAAATTGCTGTGCAAGTCTTGTAAGAGAATAATAAAAAATCAAGCGCTAGAATTTGTTTTCTTATTATTAGCTTACAAGCTGATCGGAATTTGTGCCGACCTCATGAATGCTGATTTTAGCATTGGAATACCAAGTTCTGTGTTTGTTTGAGAAAGTTGCACTACTTTAAAACATTAAAACAATTCCTATTGATCCTTCCATATCGAAATATGCATTACAGCTATAAATGTAGTCTCCTGCCAGGCAAAAATTCAGGAAGGGAAGATCTCTCCTTAGGGAGAGCACCGAACACAGCCTAATGCTCCTGTGCAAAAACAGCAAGTGGTTTAGGATAACATCCATCATGATCAAGGACAGTGACAGTGTTTCTAGTTACATCCCTAGAGTAATAGGGCAGTATAGAGGTTAATCATTATATCTGCAATGGTCTAATTAAGAGAGGTAATTATAACCCCTTTACCACCTTAGAACACCAGGGATGTTAAAGGGGTTTTCTCACTATAAAGATTAGCTTTTGGCATAAAGGGAATGATAAATGAAGACTTTTTCCAAATACATTTGTCAATAGATTTTACTTAAAAGGGTTTTCTTGCTAGTGACAGTAAAAATAAGCACTTTTTCAATTGGTTTGCATTACCTAAATCATTTAGTATAGCAGCTACTAGCTAATCTGTGTGTTCTGCACTGAGAAAACCCAATTTAATTTTTAAGGTCTTAAAATTTTATGGGGGGATTTATTTTTCATAATCCTTTTTACAAAGGTTCTTTGATTACCGAAACCCCAGAAAGACATTTTTTAATTGATAAAAGTGTCACTTAAGAAACCTAAAATTTCCATTTATTTAAAAGTGCAGAAAGTTTTTCCCCAAAAAATTCCAAAATTTTTCCCTTTCTTTTTTTTTTTAAATGCATGAGTGCTGCTGTTTTTTAATTGTTTTCTTGCTTTGGGCTGCCACAACAGCGTGCCCCTATACCATTTTTCAAAAAATAATTTTAATGTCAGAAAAATTTAATTTCTAGTTTTGTAGGGGAGGGCTGGCCCCCATTTTGTTTTTGCACTCCACCCATTCACACATGTTTTTGTATCAGAGTAGTTTATAGTTGAAATCCTCTCTCCCTGAAATCTGGCGATCTGAACTGAACAGACACCATGAGAGGTAACATTAGAGTAGGTTCCAATCTGTATTGAGGTCAACTTGCTATGGCAGATGGGCTTTTACAGTTTTGATAAAAAATGTACACTAAGAGCCACATCATTTTTGAGTATTTAAAAGTAGCAGAAACGCTTTTCCAAAAAATTCTTATTTTCCCTTTGACTTTTTTTAGTGCTAGTAGAGTGCTGCTGATATTGTATTGTGTCTGTTATTTGATTAGCTAAGAGAGCTGAGAGCAGGGAGTGACATCACCCCAGGGCCAGACCAAGCTCTGAGCAAACTAATTATATCTAACGAGATGAGCTTTAGTAAACAGAAGGTACATGTGCTATGAGGACTGAAAAGACTGCTGTTATCTGTAATCTTGTTAAAGATAAGATCTCCTTGTACTGTCAGAGTAATGCACAGTCGGTTGCCTAAAAGTTGAATATGCTAATCACTGCTGTAGTACCACCCACACCCTGAGGAGACAGAGTGAGTGCAAATGGCCTGTGAGTCAGTCAAACAGCATGCTGAGAAAACCCCTTTAACAATGGCATTGCTAGTTGTCTAGGACAGGGAATAGATAATAATAACATTACTGATTTTTAGGAATGATCATGCTATGTAATGGCCTAAGACAGGCATTGGGTTAAAGGGGTTGTCTCATCTCATAGTTTCATAGGATGCATGAATGAAATAATGCTGCTTTGCTCTATCACTTCTTGGTCAAGCTGTCTGTAATTAGCATATGAGCTACGTGTATTCAGACTTCTACTGTTTATTAGTCTAGATTAAATAAATTACCTTCTCTGAGGTCCGGAGAAGCTTCTGAGCTAATATAAACAGTAGAATAATTACTGTCTTTTGTCAGAAAAATCAGAGAACCCACAAGCTCTCACACTGCCGGCCACGACCTGTGTGATGATCTCACTCCCCGCGATCAGATAGACCAGACAGCAGGGGAGAAGGAGTACACAGGTCGGTCACTTGGGAAACCTAAGAGCCCTCAGAAGGTGATAAAATCATTTGTAGCTACTTAACAAAAAAAGATGAACAAAGCAATATATTTGGAAAACTGCTTCATTTAGTGTTCCCTACATTTTGAAAGCTATTCTTTGTAGTGAGACTACCCCTTTAATCATAACATCCATAATGGTCTAGGTCACTGGAGGTGGTCAAATTTAACTTTTGTAATGTGGTTCAATTAGATTTTCTGTGGGCTTCCTGCAGTTCTATATCCTCTGTTTGATGACAGGAAGCTCAGTAGTTCTGTGTGTCTTTATACACAAGAAACAGCTTTGTGTCAAGCCCTGCAGATCATGTGATCAAAGGAGCGCGACTTTTTCAGGGCATTTTTTGAACCACATCATTTCAATATGAAGTAGGATACAGGGGTATGCATTGAGTCTGAGGTTTCTATTGCCAATAAAATGTAGCCATTCAGTGCCAAAATATTGTCATGCAATGACTAAATAATGGCGCCATAAAGTATCCAGAACATACTACCATATTGTGCTTCCATGACACTTCGATATACAGTACCCTCATACCCAATACCTAGAGGGTGACCAGTGGGCAACATAGATGTATGTAAGGGGGACTATTGCAGAATCCATTCCATCCGGAGTCTACCTGACATCACCACTGGGTTGCATAACACCTATTCTGCCCCTGAGCTGCCATTACACTCTGACTCAGACGGCTGTCACAATGGTAGGTTGTGGACCAACTGTGCCACTGAGTGGGCTTGCTCCATGGGGTGTAACTAAGCGACTATCATATTTTTCACAGAGTCTCTGGTGGTGCGGTTGACTTAGCCCACAATAGCCGCCAAGTGCTACCAAGTCCCCTGCAGTGGTAGCTGACCAAGAGGTCAGAAATGCCAGAGAAAAGCATCAGGGAGGAGACAGAGATGTGGTCAGGGCAGGCAGAATAAGTACAGAAGACATAACCAGGGAACGATTAGAAAAACTGAAAACAGTAACAAAGTATGAAACAGGATCCATCACAGAAGGCCACTGGGAATCAAGGTACAAAGAAGGTCGGGAAAGGTTAAGACAAAGCACAGAGCTGGGTACAAGACAAAACACAAGAAAGACACTGGAGAGGTACAGAGCTGGGTATAAGGCAAGATACAGGTGAGGTACAGGCAAGGTACAAACAAGTTACATAGCTGTGTACAAGACAAGACATAGGCAAGATACAGGCAAGGTAGAAAACTGGGTGCAAGGCAAGATACAGGCAAAGTACAAACAAGGTATAGAGCAGAAAGAAAGGAACCAACGTAGAGGCCAAGGTCCAAGCCCAGAGGGTACAGTATTAAGGAACTGCCTAATAAACTCACAGATGGCAGGGAATTGGCTGAGGAAGGACACTGTGAGGGTAAATACCTGCAGAGTATGTCTGCACCTCACTAAAGACAGTTGGAACCAGAACAGCAGCAAAGGTCAAGCACTGGATACATTTATAGAAAAATGGATTAAGGAACTATTGCCTTAAACTAGCTTCTTAGATGCCTTTGCTGTGGAGAAGGTTTGTAGGGTTCCAGCTCGGCCTCCACCACATAGGGCTCCAGCGAGACTAATACTAGCAAGATTACTAAACTGTAAAAATTGAGACTAGAGTCTTCAACTCGCCAGATGTAAACAAGGAACCCGTCATGACAATGCACAAAAACAACAACAAATTAATTGATTAATTAAGTATTCAACAGGTTTTCATCCCTGAACCCACAGAGTAAAGAATATCAAAGAAAAAATCCAAAAGAGAGCGGCTGCATCCATGGGGTATTATCCAAAAGTGAAAAAAACTTGTATTCCTCCATAAAGTGCAGTGCAGTGCAGTTCGAACTATAACTAGGTCTTTATCCAGCAGGTTTATGCTGGATAAAGCGTAAAGTCAAGGGTGTGAATAGCACCAAAAAGAACTGACCTTAAAGCTTGCCGCTATGAATATGCGGGCAACTCCCTTGTGAGGCTCCGATTGTTCCCAGCTGCACGGTCCAAAGCCTTCGACCCAGAGGCTTGAATACATAGGCACTTTCTCTTAAGAAGACGGATCCAGCATGCAGGTGTATCGATAAAAAAAGTTTTCTTTATTGGATAAATAACATCTTCAGTACAGGGGACACAAGTGGCCTGTTATAGCCACTACACGTGGCAGACGCATTTCGGGCTTGCTAGCCCTTGTTCACAGCCTTTAGATCCATTAAAACAAATGGTGTTCATTATAACATTATATATGCCTAGCATAATATTCATTGTGTTTGTTTATGTATTTAGTTGTATTTGTAGTTTTACTGTTAGGTTGTATATAAGCTTAGAAGCAATAAAATACCTGCATTGTGTTAGCCAGGCAGTAGTTAAAGGAAATGATGTCACTGACATACGTAATTAGTACCACCTACTTTGGCTATATAACACAAGGTTTTTAATAGATCTAAAGGCTGTGAACAAGGGCTAGCAAGCCCAAATTGCGTCTGCCACGTGTAGTGGCTATACCAGGCCACTTGTTTCCCCTGTACTGAAGATGTTATTTATCCAATAAAGAAAACTTTTTTTACCGATACACCTGCATGCTGGATCCGTCTTCTTATGAGAAAGTGCCTATGCTGGATAAAGACCTGGTTATAGGCCAACATTGCACTGCATTTTATGTAGGAATAAAAGGTTTTTCACTTTTGGATAATACCCCATGGATGCTGCCGCTTTCTTTTGGATTTTTTTCTGTGATATTCTTTACCCTTTGGGTTCAGGGATGAAAAGCTGTTGAATACATAATTAATCAATTAATTTGTTGTTGTTTTTGTGCTGCTGATACCTTTTGATTTTTGGAATACATATGTATCCATCTTTCCTGATCTCTTTATGGAGTTACAGGAACAAAGGACTACCTTCACCAAGGTCAAGCACAGATTGGAAGACAGAAATATCTTGGTAACATCTTGGTCAATGGTAACAAAGCAGTTTCTTTCACTTTACAGGGTGTCTCTCTTTACGATGCAGATCGATTACCACTGAATTCCTGGGTCATCTTTTCCAATTCTGACTTGACACTAGAGATGGCCATTATGCAGATTGGACTTTGCTTATATATATTTTTTACACTTTTGTTGTCTTAGTAAGGATTTGGGGTTTCCTGAGATATGAGGATTGAATTTCAGATCAATAAATGCCTTTGAATGGAAAAGAAGCTATTATGCAAGGATACAAAATACTAGCATTTTCTGATTATAAACGAAGGATTCCTTGACTGGATACCCCTATCTATGCTGTTCCATATGCCACATATTTGCACAGTATCCATATATTTCTGACCTTTAAATTAATATTTATTAATTTAAAAACCTTTACATTTTGTCTTGAATTCCTACATTGTTATATTCACATTGTTACCGTTGTTAATGGGATTTTTTTTAGGATATCAGCCATTGTTTTGACCTGCATTGGATACAAGTGTCACCAACTGATCTATTTTCATTTTTATATTGCTGCAAAATATCTGGCATCTGAATTATGACAGTGTTGTGAGTTTTCTCTTGGAACGTTGGAGGCATGGGGGGCTCCATGAAAGCGATTAATGATTTTTTTCACGCATCAGGTTTCTCAATCCCTATGTTATATGTCTCCAGGAGATCCATTTAATAACTGAAAGAAAATCATTTATTGTATAAACCTGATATTCAATAGTCCTTGCAGTGTTGTCATTCCTATTAGAAGTTTCCTTTTTAATCCATAAATCAATAAAATGGCTTGTTAAAGGGATTATCTATTGTATTAAAAAGCTGTCTATAGGTTGAGGAGGGGCTAAAATATAATAAAAATCAACTTGCCTTTGAAACTGGCTCTGTCCAAGCACCACCACTACTCCATGTGCTCCCCACCATTGAAGCCGGACACATGATGTTGCAGCTGATCACAGGCCATGGCAGTCACATGCCATTCATACAGGAAGAGGCCACTGAAGCCTGTGGCTTGAGGATCATGTGAATGATGGATGTGAGGTCATCAGCTTGGAGCGCTGGGACGGTGCCACTTTCAAAGGTGAGATGATTTTTTAATATATTTTAGCTCTGTTCTTCCCCAAGGAAACCTGATTTCCTCTTTTTACGAACTCTTGAAAATTCCTTCTATATAAGCCAATTACATTAGATGAGGTTTTACAGGCCAGTTCCCTACTGAATAGCGGGAAATCACTTGACTCTGATGGGCTTCCAAAGGAGGTATATGAAGGATATAAAGACCCTCTAGCCCCAGCTCTTCTCGATTTCTATAAGGCAGCGTTGCTTAAATGAGCCATTTCAGCTTTACATAGCCACAGTGGTACTTATATTAAAACCATTATACCACAAAAAAATTCCTACTATTAAAATTTATCTTTTATTCAAGATACACTAAAAATATTGTCTCCTGATTCAGGAGACAATCATCTTGAGGGACCAGGGCGAAATTGACCCCGACAGGAGCACCTTTCCTGACCCTAACCAGGAGACATATCCTGGGTACATCTAGAATGTTGAAACGAGTAGATGCATGCTTTGGTATGTAGAGTCTTTGTTAGATATACGTAATGAGCTAAAACATTCTTTTTTTGGATCCCACTGATGAGTCTGTATGAGTATAGACGAAATGCGTTTGGGGTGATTGGTAATATAACTGTTTTGGTACTTATCTACTCTTATGACATTTTATATATCTATTATTGATGCTATATATACCTGTTAATAGGTTTACTGTATAGAAGTGTATATAAGATTGTAACATACACTACAAGTACCGTATATACTCGAGTATAAGCCGACCCGAGTATAAACCGAGGCACCTACTTTTGCCCCAAAAAACGGGAAAACTTATTGACTCGAGTATAAGCCTAGGGTAGACAATGCAGCGGCTACTGGTAAATTTTAAAATAAAATGGATACCAATAAAATTACTAGGCAGTTTTTAAACTCCCCATAGGCAATTATAGGCAGATATATGGCCCTATATGCAGGTATAAAAGGCAGGTATATGCCCCAAAAAGGGACGTATAGGCCCATAGGCATGTAATAGGCAGTTATATGTCCCCCATAAGCAGATTATAGGCAGGTATATGGTCCCATACGAGGTAATAGGCAGGTATATGGCCCCATAGACAGGTAATAGGCAGGTATATGGCCCCATAGGCAAGTATAGGGCAGGCTGTAGGCAGGGTATAGGCAGGTATAGGGCAGGTATAGGGCTGGCTGTAGGCAGGTATAGGCAGCTGTAGGGCAGGTATAGGGCCAGCTGTAGGCAGGTATAGGCAGCTGTAGGCAGGTATAGGGCAGGTTTTAGGACCAGCTGTAGGCAGGTATAGGGCAGGGATAGGCAGCTGTAGGCAGGTAAGGGGCTGGCTGTAGGCAGTTATAGGCACTATAGGCAGGTATAGGCAGGTATAGGGCTGGGTGTAGGCAGGTATAGGGCAGGTATCGGCAGGCTGTAGGCAAGAATAGGCAACATCAAAAAAACAATCACTTTCCTGGATCCCTGCTGCTCCGTCTCCGGGACACGCTCCTCGGGTCTTCTCGGCACAGGTGGGTGACGTCATCAGGCCGCGCACGCAGCGTGATGACACACGCTGCCTGTGCCAGAAACTCCGGACAGCCGCGAGTCTGCGACTGCCCGGAGTCCACTGCGGAGCCTGGAGCGCTCGCTCTCTGCTCCGCAGTGGTATCTCTTCACCTATATGCGCTCCGGAGGACAGTGCCCGGGCCAGCGCAGCGTCCGGACACTGTGCGCTCACTCGGCAATCAGTTTTATGCGCTCCCTGAGGAGCCATATAGCTGAAGTGTCCCCCGCCGGCGCAGGGCCATCGCAGCGCCCGAGCGTCGAAGGACTGAGTATAGGAGGGGAGATTTTTCGCCATTTTTGTGCTGAAAAATCGGCTTATACTTGAGTATATCAGTACCTTTTTCTTGTGGAGACAGTTATTGTTGATATTTATCTGTCCTTTTGGGGTAATTTAGGAGCAAAAGCCTTTAGTGGGGGTCCCCCTTTTCGGGGCAGGTACTCCATAAAGTACAGGAATTTGATAAGGGTTAGATAAAAAGGGACAATTGGTTTTCTTGTGGTTTTTTCCTTTGGGAATTGGTTTTTATAAAAAAAAAGAAATTTTTTTTTTTTAGGGTAAATGTAGTTAAACCGGGGTTTTTGAATTTTCCCAAAAAAAAAACGTTTAAAAATTTTCTTTTGCATAATTCCAAAATTTTTTCAAACAAATCAAAAATTAAAAGGCCCATAGAATTTTGGCCAGAAAATCCCCCCCCTTTTGAAAAACCAAAGCTTTTGCCATTTGAATGGGAGAGTATCCTGGTTCAACTAAAGCCTTTAACGCAATAGAATGACCTTTCCCTATGAATTGTTTGGGAAGATTTGGATTTGACTCAGGTTTATGTCAGTTTATTAAAATTTTGTATAATTAATTCAGTAGTAAGCTTTTAACTAATTGTGCACTTTCTACTAATTTTTCCTGCCTAGGGTTAAAGGGAGGGACGCATAATTTTTTTTTTTGTCGTTTGCCCTTGATATTTTCATGGGTGACAGTAGTGGATCCTCTAGGTCACCGCGAGAGATTTCACTAAGACCATATACTGACACAGCATAACCATATAATGACTAAATAATACCACCACATATCAACCACACAGTGGCTGAATATTACATAATATCATTACTGTCTGCATACCTAGTTACTGGGCGGAGTACCTATCTACCAACCTAAGTAGTGGGGGGAGTTCCTGTCTACCAACCTAAGTACTAGGTGAGGCCCTGTTTACTTACCTAACTACTAGGGGAGGCCCCATTTATCTACCTAACTACCGGGAGGAGGCCTTGTCTTCCTACATTATTACTGGGGGAGGCCCTATCTAACTAACTACTAGTTGTAGGCCCTGTCTACCTACCTGACTACTGGGGGAGGCCCTGTCTACAGAACTATATAATAGGGGAGGCCCTATCAGCCTACCTAACTACTTGGGGGTGGCCCTGTTTACCTACCTAACTACTAGAGGGAGGCACTGTCTACCTACCTAACTACTGGGAGAAGGACCTGTCTAACTACCTAACTACACAGGGGTGGCCCTGTCTACCTACGTAACTACTGAGGGAGGCCCTGTCTACCTACCTAACTACTGGGAGAGGCCCTGTCTACCTATCTAACTGCTAGTTGAAGGCCCTTTCTACCTACCTAACTACTGGGGATGGCCCTGTTTACCTACTTAACTACTGGAAGGCCCTGTCTACCTACCTAATTACTGGTGGAGGTACTGTCTACCTATCTAACTACTAGAGGGAGGCCCTGTCTACCTACGTAACTACTGGGGGGAGGCCCTGTCCACCTAACTACTGGGGGGAGGCCTTGTTTACCTACATAACTACTGGGGGAGGCCCTGTCTACGTATTTAACTACTCAGGGGAGGCCCTGTCCACCTACCTAACACCTGGGGGAGGCCATGTCTACCTACCTAACTACTGGGAGATTCCCTTTCTACCTACCTAACTACTGGGGGAGGCCTTGTTTACCTACCTAACTACTGAAGTGAAGCCCTGGCTACCTAAAAAACTACTGGAGAGAGGCCCTGTCTTCCTATCTAACTACTGGGGGAAGGCCCTGTTTACTTACCCAACTACAGGGCTGCCAGTGTAAAACCTACCTAAATATATTATATAGGGACTACTGAGGTCCCTATATACTTACATATCTACTTAACTACTAAGGGGCCATTCATACCTACCTACTGATGGGCCTTGTATAACTATCTACTTACTAGGGGGGGAAGGCATTTTGGTCACACAGGTGTTCCATAGTTTTTTAGCATTGGGTCATGGAAATGGGGGGTGGTGGGGGACACAGTTCCGCCATTGTTTCTTTGGCTTCAAATTAACATCATTTGCAGTGCCTTGTAAATTATATAATAACTTTACCATGAGGCAGTACAATTGCAATGATATAAATGTTATATAGTTTTTTTATGTTTATAAAAAGTGCGGTTTTATGCCTTTATAGTCTGATAGCCATAAGTTTTTTATTTTTTTATATACGGAGCTGAGCATGGGCTTGTTTTTTTGCGGGATGAGGTGACATTTTTATAGGTATTCTATGGGGTTTATATGATGCTTTTATCACTTTTTATTAAGGTTTTTCTGAGGCGTTTTGAACAAAATACAGCAATTCTTGTAGTGTTTTTGATTTTTTACAGCGGTCACCGTGCGGTATAAATGACATGCTAGCTTTACTCAGCAGGTTGCTACAATTACAGCGATACCCAATTATATATTTTTTGTATATTGTACTGATTTTACACAAAAAAAACACTTTTATTCAAAAAGGAAAACATGTTTTTGCATTGCCATAGTCTGAGAGCCATAACATTTTTATTGTTCTGTGTACGGAGTTGTGTAGGGGCTTGTTTTTTGCAGGAGTAGCTGACGTTTTTATTGGTATCATTTTTGGGGGGACAAAGCTTTTTGATCAGTTTTAAATCCTTTTTTTGGGAGGCAGGATAAAGAAAATACTGCAATTCTAGTACTGTTTTTTATTTTTAACAGCGGTCACTGTGCAGTATACATGACAAAGTAATTTTACTTTGTGGTTTGATACCATTATGGCGATACCCAATTTATATATTTTGTAAATTGACGCACTTTGAAAAAAAAAAAAATTTTTATTGTATAAAACAATGTTTATGCATTGCTATCTTCTGATAACTTTTTTATTTTTCCGTATAAAGAGCTGTGTTAGGGCTTTTTTGCAGGGTGAACTAATGCTTTAATTGGTACCACTTTAGTGTTTATATGAGTTTTTGATCGCTTTTTATTCCATTTTCTGTGCTGCTTGATGAACAAAAATCACAATTTTGTGATTGTTTTTATATTTTTATGGCGTTCACCGTGCAGGTTAATTAACATGACAGATTTATAGAGTAGGTCATTACGCATGTGGTGATACCAAATATGTATACTTTATTCTTGATCTTTTTGGGGGCGATGGGTGTTTGTAAAGGGGAAAAGGCGGTGTACTGTTTTTATTTTATTTTTTGTGTTTGTGCTTTCCTTTTTTTTAACTTTTCACCATGCGGGGCATGGTGACGTCACAGAAAGCTCGGAAGTGTATTTCACATTCCTGGGCTGTCCAGAGAAGAGACAGCAGCAGCATGATCCCTACTGCTGCACCGACGAAACACAAAAGGAGTGAGCTTTCCCTTAGTTGCGTTAATGGTAATACAGCTAAGGGGTTAATCACCGGCGGCCGCAGCGCACTCCGGCCGTGGGTGATGCGGCATGAGGCCAGTGGTAATATATCGCTGGTCCCATGTCTCAGTCGTGCAGGGCTCACTTGTGAGCCCCCAAGTCCGTTTGTAGGAACGCATTTCCCGCTAAGCTGTGCCGGTACGTCCTATGTTGGGAAGGAGTTAATACATTATACTGTGTACATATGTAAGTAACAGGATAATTACTGTGCACATTTATCTTAGGAGTACTGCAGCTCAAAACATCTCTATTTTGCCATTTTACAAACAAAAAGTTCCACAAAAGTGGTATCACTGTGCCAGTACATGTCCAATTGTACTCAGCAGCAGTAGAAAGAGTACCTGGAAGTGGTTGTGTGGCATTAGATCTGGAACATTGCATCACCATTTTTGTGAGTTAGAAGATGTATAATGCATTATTAGTTATGTGCTTATAATGCTTTGGTTATGTGCTTCCACTGAGGACTATCTAATGAGATTTGTACATTGCTGCCACCTAGTGTCCAATGTATACATATGAGAGCTAGGGGTTCACAATCAATCAATAACAATCGCTACTGGAAAGTATTGAAACAGTTTGGGAGGAGCCTCCAAGCTACACACACACAGCCCAACACACTGGAACCATCAGGGTTTGGTCCAGTCCTGGCCTAGCCTATACAGTTGCTTCTGTTCAATCATGTACTGTGGAACTAAATAGTGCAAAGTATTACTACTCCCTGTAACCATCCAGTCCACAAGGAGGGGACAATTACATTAAATCTAATATACAATCAAGAGAGATAAAGCTGTAAAAGGGCTCTCTTGTTATACTGTCTTCTTTATATTCCTCTGGGGAAAGCCACTGCCATATGGCATTCAGGTCACAAATGTAAGCAGCTCTACCTCCTGCAATAATGAACAATAGTGCAAAGTAACCAATAGTACTTATAGGGGTTTTGCCAATATCTCATTTCATACCTCCTGCATCCTGCTCTTCAGCTCTGTGTGCTCAGAAGGGGGCATGTGTGATTTGTTTAAATTGCATATCATGTGACCCAGCAGGATTACATCACCAGACCTTTCCTCTCTTTAGTCAAAAAAGGTCTGTTTATGTGTAGAACTATTAGTAGCTATAATGTAGCTCAGAGGTAAAACTTTTGCCTCCAGGCAAAATGGTCCTCGGTTCAAATGCCTGTGGATTTTTTTCTCTTTATCAGTGCACATACCTGATGGACGTTTCGTGTTTTATTTTATTTGCACTGTTTGACTAATTACTAAGGAGTACAGAGGACAGGAGTAGAGTGACAGCACTTGGGGTTTGAACACTCAGTAGCTGCATGAGAGGGGAGGTGATGTTTGAGCATGTCTGACCAGGACTGACGAGCTCTCAGCCCTGGTTGTATCCCCTGGAGACAAGCTGTACACTATGGATCTCTAAAGGAGCAGCTAAGACAAAAACGGTGCAGAATTTTAATAATGATGAATGGTGAAAATGTTTATTATTTAATTTACAAACTTCCCACGTCAATTTTACTTCATGGAAAAACCCCTTTAAGTCTGTTTTTTTTCCAAGGGACCAAACCCGTGAAGGTGAAGCATGGCTTGGAGAAGCATTGCTTGGACTGTGTCTTCCCTTAAAAAATCTCTTATGCACTACAAGGAGTCATCTGTACTCAATTGCCATCAGATATTCCTACCCTGTTCATAACACCTAAGGTGAACATCTCTGCACATATGCAAATATGGTGAATTTACTCAACTGTGCCCACAAGAGAGATTTAACCTGCCATAAGCTACATTCAATAAAGTTCACAAGTGTCTGTTCTCCAAATTGCACCAACATCACGGGCACCCCAACACCAGACAAACTACTATGGGACAGCCTTGGGGGGTCCTAGACTGT
>JAODAL010031362.1:0-48557 GCA_025379985.1 Phyllomedusa bahiana
CCCCCCCCCCCTTGCTTTTATTGATTTAAAAAGGCTGCGAGGGACATGGCGTTTTCATGGGGGGAAAGCCCCTCTGGGAAGAAGAAGGGCATAGCCTGCAAAGGAAAATTTTGCCCGAGGGTGAAGCCAATCAGGGGACCCCGGGGGGATTTTTTTTGTGACGTAAACCGCCCCTATATAAGTCCGGGGGGCGACCTGGGAGCTCCCCCTTTTCCCCCCCCCCCCCCACTGTACTTTAGTAGGGAGGTGCTGCCGCGGCTGATAGCTCTTTTTCTGAAGAACTGTTTTTTTTTACAGCGGTTTTTTTTTGGGGTGTCTCAGTTGTCCAGAGACTGTTCTCTTAATGTTCTATTTCTGTTTTTTGGGGGGATTGGATTGAAATCCGTGGGCGTTCACTGCTCTGCATTAAATTTTTTTTTTCTATTTGCTCACAGCACATTGTATACCAAGGGGGGGTCTAAACCAGTTTCCTTTTTGTTTTCATTTAAAAAAAACAGCGTTTTTTACAATACAAAAACCAATTTATTTTTTGGGTGCTCAAATTTTTTTTTGCAATTTACATCAAAGGGGGTTTAAAAAGGTTGTTTTTCGCTGTTTTGGGGGACTCCCAAAAAACCGTCTTTTCCGGGCCCAAAAAAATTTAATTTTCCTGTAGCCTATTTCACAAAAGGAAAGGGTTTAAATTTCAATTTTTTTTTCTTGTTGGTAGCGTAGAAAACACGCAAAATTTAATTCGTAAAAGCTAGTAGTTTGTGGGGTGCTCAATTTTTTGAGCAATTTCATCTGGGGTTAATTAAAATGTTGTTTGAGCTGTAGTGACCCCAAAAAACCGTTTTTTTTTAACCCCCAAAAATTACAATTTTCCCGTTTCTTAATTACAAAACCCCAAGGTTAATTACAATTTTTTTTTCTTGTTTTGTAGCGGGAGAAAACACGCAAATTTTAAACCCATCAAAGCTAGTGTTTGTGGTGCTCAATTTTTTGCGAAATTTTTCATCGGGTTAATTTTAAGGGGTTGTTTTTTGCTGTGGTTTACAAAAATAAACCGTTTTTTTCACCGCCCAAAAATTACAATTTTCATGTAACCCTTAAATTCAAGCCCCCAAAGGGTTTAAATTTCAATTTTTTTTTTTTGTTGTGTAGCGTAGAAAAAACGCCCTTTTTAACCCTACCCAAAACTTGTAGTTTTTGGTCCCTCAATTTTTTTGGCAAATTTTTTATTTCCCGGGGATAAATTTAAACGTTGTTTTTATGCTGTGGTGACAAAAAAAAAACTGTCTTTTTCACCGCCAAAAAAATTTCAATTTTCCTTTTACCATTAATTTTACAAGCCCCTTGGGTTTAAAATTTTCAAATTTTTTTTTTTGTTGTGTAGCGTGAAAAACGCAATTGTTTAAAACGGGTAAAAAAGCCCAGTTTGTTTTTGGCTGCTAAATTTTTTTGAAAAATTTACATTTCCCGGGGGTTTTTTAAGCGTTGTTCTGCTGGGTGTGGTGACTCCCCAAAGGAAAAAGTCTTTTTTACCGGGCCAAAAAATTTTCAATTTTCTGTACCCTAATTTTACAAGCAAAAGGGTTTAAATTTCAATTTTTTTTTTTGTTGTGTAGCGTAGAAAAAAAAGCAATTGTTTGGCGCAATTTTAAATCAAGGGGTTAATTAAGCGTTGTCTGCAGTTGTACTCAGTAAAAAAAAATTTTGTTTTTCACGCCACAAAAGAAATTTGTAGCTATTTCATACCCAAAGGGTTTAAAATTAAGCTGTTTGTGCTTTTATTTTAGAAAAAATACCAGAGTTTTTAAAGGCAATAAAAAGTAATTTTTTCCTTTCCCATTTTTGGAGCGCAATTTATACCCAAGGGTTCCCCAAGTTTTAGGGGTTATTTGGAGCAAAATAAGGGTGTGTTTTTATCATATAAGTTCTTCATCAAACGTGTCTGACATTTAGAACAAACAGTATGTCGCAGAGAGGTGGGGTTTCACCTGGGTTTTGGCGAGGCACAAACATTCCGGCAGGTCGCAGCCAGCAAGGGGAGTCCCGCAGGGTCACTGGTGAGGCCACCCGCTGTCATCTAGGGGTGTGTTGTAGAAAAAAAGGTTTTGATTGGTTTATAGGTCTCCATTCCCCCCAGTGACATTGACAACCCCCCGCCCAAAAGGGCGGTGGGAACTCAGACACAACCCTTGTTGGCATGGCCGGGGGGCGGGGCAGCGCCCTCCCGTCCTAAACCGCCTCTGTCCCCTCCAGTTCCCTCAGCCAGAGATCTACTTGTGGTCTGGGGTCAGCGACTAATGGAGGAGAAAAAATTTGAGGAGGGCAGCAGCAGTATTGGCAGCAAGAAAAGGGGCCCAAAATCCCTGCTTCTTGCAGTAGGCGGCAAAGTATAGATGTTGAGAGTGGCATGGGGGTCATGTTTGAGGGGTCAGCCCCTATCCAAAACGGTTAGGGACAGGAGGACGATGAAACCAAATAGTGTGATGTAGCCAACCCCACTTGGGGGGGGAGGCAAGGTTAAACACGTAGGAGAAAAGGGCGTTTGCTTGCGGTTGGCAGCGGGGCAGCCAGCAAGTGGGTTGTGGGTGAGTCGAGGTAGAGCAGTGTGAGGTGGAGCCAAACGGCCCCGGGGTAAAAAACCCCTTTGCAGGTCAAGAAAATAGCGGCACGGGGCCAGCGAGGCAGCGGGGGCAGTAGTCACTAGTGCGGAAGTTGCGGTAAAATCCGATTCTGGGCGGTGTGGCGTTCTTTGTAAGACACCGGAGGAGCCGAATATGGGAAAATTGTAAAATCTTGGGCAGAAAGTGAAGGGGCCGGGAGCAAAAGTTGGCCCCCGGGCCCCTGCGTAAACATATGCAGCGCCCCACCCGGTGGCCTTGGAGAAACTGGTCAGATGTGGGGGCCACCCTGCCCCCCGCAGAACACAGCAGCGCCCAGGGGGACGCATGCCATGCAGCCAGTCAAAGACTCCACCACCTTGCAGAAGGAGCTGTTTCTTTTGAATATCTCCCGGCCCGATGCCCGCTCTGCTACTCTGGCGCCAGCAGCTTTCAGAAAGGCGTTGCAAAGGACAAATATGCGTCCAACCATCTAAGTGCAGAAGTGACCGTACCCCGTGAAAATTTGTTGGTGCTGCATCCCCCCCTTTTAAAATGGGGACTCTGCACCGTTCAGAAAATTTGGGGTTTGTGCCGAGCCGAGATGGAGAGTTCCAAGCCAAATTTATTTTCCAAAAAGGCAGTCCCGCATTCATAAAATATGAGAACAAAAGGTGGGCCCAGTCTTAGCTTATGGGTTTTTGTTCCAAGGTGAGGCAGCGGTTGTCGGGAGCGTAATACGGTAGGGAGTCGTCCTTTAGGCCACTGGGTG
Source organism: Phyllomedusa bahiana (assembly GCA_025379985.1). Lineage (NCBI taxonomy): Eukaryota > Metazoa > Chordata > Amphibia > Anura > Hylidae > Phyllomedusa > Phyllomedusa bahiana. The sequence continues at coordinate 3,361 of JAODAL010031362.1, forward strand.
AATGTGCTTTCGGGCCCCAGGCACACCAAAAAACTTGGACAGGAACGCCATTTCTCCCCCACGTTGTAAAAAGGCGGTCCTGCGCCAATGTTCGCCCCTCCTCCCCCACCCCACCATCTCAGCCCCAAGTCTGTCCATCATCCCAAAATGTGTAGGGCACAGGGGGTTCAGCAGTTCTACACCTGGTTGCTCGGCGAACGAAGTAAACCAGGGAGGACGCCCCGCGTCATGCAGCAAGAATGATGTGTGGCTTTCTCCCGCCAACTGCAAATGGAAACCCATGGTGACGGAAATGGAAGGAACATGGTGTCCGCGCATCACGAGGGGGGATGGTCCATCGCCCGCATGGGAGTTTTTAAATTGGTTGTAAAAAGGGTTTTCTAAGTCTTCCCCCGTCTTCAAAAGATTCTGAAAAGGCCAGGAAACTGGCAGCATTTATCCATTCCTACAAAGCAGGAACACCCTCCTCATTGAAACGGAAAAACGGCCCCCCCCAAACACACTCTGATGTGCGATGTTTTCCCCCGTTGGAAATTTCCAGCCTGCACATGTTGGAGCTTATAAAAAAGAGAAAGGGCCCATTAACGATTTTTTGAGACCAGGGGGGACAGGAGTACCCCCCTGTGTAACTATGATGTCAGCCAATGGCAGCTGCGTGACACCTGCCGTTTGTTGGGGGGCCATTCGAGGAGACCATTTTTTGTCGTCCCCCCAGGATACGGGGAGAAAAAATCTTCCCCCTGCTTCATGCCCGGAACGATGCTGAAAAATCTGTCTGGGCAGGGGACTGGAGCGTGGGGGCCCACATGGGCCCACATCTGGGCCACTTTATCCGGTGGGGACTGAAATGGGAGGAGGGGGGAGGCATTGGAGCAGAAGCATTGTCTGGTAAAAATGAGGGGTTTTTCTCCCTAGGGAAAGAGAGGAGGAGCAGGAGAGTGGAGGAGGTAGATGGAGATGGGGAAGCGAGGCAAAAAGACCCCAAGCCCCGGGCAGTATACATGGAGATGGGGCAGGGAGCCCCTCGGAGTCGCTTGGCAGAGGGCCCACGATGTGATTTCCCTGGTATAACAGCCCAATAGTCCACCCGGAAAGGGGGATGATTTTTGGCTCTCCCCCTTTATTGGACCCTCGCTACCGGTAAAAATTTGGACCCTTTTTTTTCCCAGCTATTGAGGGGGACAAATAAAATACTTAGGGAAATCCTCGGTCTTTGGGCCGCGCCTATGTGCGGCATCGCCCCTCCTCTGACATTGACCGGGGGGTTTCAGCGCTCACGTACTATTTCCGGGTGTTTGGGGGAAAAGGTGGGGGGGTAGGAGATCCAGCTCCATCAGCAGAACCTAAGTTGGGCACTGAGAGCAGCTTTCCTTCCCGCCTAGTGAGGAGGGCAGTCGCCAGCAGCAGCAGCAGGACCGGGAGAAACCCCTGAACCAACAGGTGGGGGCCCTATTGGGACAGCATCTGCCCCCCCCAGTTAGAAGACCCGTGGACTACGGGGCGCCAAACTGGATGTGGGGCCGCAACTTGCCGAGTTTGAGTGGAGAAGCTGTCCTGCCCCCATTTATGTGGCATCAGAGGGGGTGTTCAGGCGGCGGGGCATGTTACCCCCAAGGAAAAACCCGTTTCCCCCGGGGAAATGGGGAAACGACTGCCCCTTTGTCAAGATGAAAACAGGCTGGATCGGCCCCTTTTCCCCTCACCAAGCCCTTTGAGTCGACTACATCAGCCATGACGCCTCACCCCAAATGTGATAATTGGGGTTGGTTAAATACCTGCCTCAGCCCTAATTGATCCCACCCCGCCCGTGCCCAAAAATTGCTGACAGTTTCTCCATCTGCCACCCAAAATCTTTACCAGGGACGGGATTTCCACCCACCTCCCACACTCTGTCATTTTGCCCCTGTCTTTACCTCATGCTGCTGCCGCTCACCTCCATCTCTGTCATTGGCCCCTCTGTGGCCTACTCCGTTTTTGCCCCCCCAGAAGTCTTTTTGCACGTCTACCTATCTGTGCTGGGGGGGCTTGCCTTATCACACTGTGTCATTGTGCCACTGTCTACCTCATGTGCTGTGTGGGTGCTGCCGTGACCCCCAAACGTGTATTGTAAATCTGTGGCCTACCCTGTTTTTGCCCCTCCAAAAATGTCATTGTGCCACAGTTGACCTCATGCTGCGCGTGGCTGCTGCCGGACCTACACACTGTCATTGTGCCATGTTGACCCCATGTCTGCTGTGGCTGATGCCGTGACCTACACACTTGTCATTGGCCACCGTCGACCTAGCTGTGCTGTGACTGCTGCCGTGACCCACACCTGTCATTGTGCCACTGTCTGACCTCATACTGTGCTGTGGCTGATGAGGTGACCTAACCCTTCATTGTGCCCCTGTCTGACCTCATGTGTGCTGTGGCTCTCTGTGACCTACAACTGTGTCATTGTCCCCTCTGTGGCCTTTTCCTGTTTTTGACCCACCTCCCGAATTCATTGTTCCCCTGTCGACCTCATGCTGCTCGTGGCTGCTCCGTGACTCCCGCGTGTCATTTTCCCACTCTGTGGCCCACTCCTGTTTTTGCCCCTCCAGATGTCATTGGCCACTGTCTGACCTCATGCGCTGCGTGCTGTGTCGTGACTTCCACACTGTGTCATTTTTTCCCCCTCTTGCCCACTCTTTTTTCCCCCTCCGAATGTCTTTTGCCATGTCTGACCCCTCTGCGGTGGCTTCCTGCTACCTCCCCCTGTATTGTCCATGCTGACCCAGCGCTGCTGTGGCTGATGCCGTGACCACACATCTGTATTGTGCCACTGTCGACCTCATCTGCTGTGTGGCTGCTGCCGTGACCTACACACTTTCATTTCCCACTCTGTGGCTATTCCTGTTTTTTGCCCCTCCCAAAAGTCCACGTTGACCTCATGCTGCTGTGTGGGTGCTGCCGTGACCTTTACACTGGTCATTGTCCCACCTGTGGCCTACTCCTTTTTTTGCCCCCTCCCGAATGTCATTGTTTCCCCTGTCTGCCTCATGGGATGTGGCTGCTGCCGTGACCCCCCCTCTGTCATTGTTGCACTGTCTACCTCTGATGCTGCTGTTTGGGTGATGCCCCTGACCCACACTATGTCTTGTGCACTGCTGACTCAAGCTGCTCCGCCGTCCCCCCACTCTCTGTCTTGTGCCTTCTGTGGCCTACTCCGTTTTTGCCACTCCCCGAATGTCATTGTGCCACTGTCTGACCTCAGCTGCTGCTGTGGTGCCTGCCCGTGACCTAACATGTGTCATTTTGCCACTGTCTGACTCTGCTGCTGCTGTGGCTGATGCCCGGCCTAAACAAAATTGTCATTGTGCCACTGTCTGACCCTTTCTGCTGCTTGGCTGTGCCCTTTCCTACACACTGTGTCATTGTCCCCCCTGTGGGCCTTTTCCCGTTTTTGCCCTCTAGAATGTCATTGTGCCACCCGTCTGACCTCATGGCTGTGCTGTTGATGCCGCAACTCACACTTTCTTTGTGCCACTCTTTGGCCTACTTTGTTTTTGCCACCTCCAAAAAGTCATTGTGCCATGTCTGACCTCTCTGCGTGGGTGCCGCCCTACCCCCACACTCTGTCCGTGTTTCCACCTGAGCCTTTAGTTGTTTTTTTTCCCCTGTCGCTGCCATGACTTTATCAGGCACATTCCCCCCTTTAGTTTTTTGGGCATCTTGCCTCTTAAGGCCCAGGGGAAATTTTTGGGGGAAGCGATTCTAAAGCGGCGGCAGTCATTTCGGTCAACTAAAACACAAAAATTGTTGAAGACCAAACCAAGCACCCGTTTCAAATTTAAGCATGGCACAATGTTCTACGCACCCTGCAAGCTCTGTGCAGCCTGGAAATGTGTTTTTTAAGTGATTGTCCCGAAAATAATTCGGAACAAAGTTATTTTTTTGCCGAGAAATTCGGCGAAGTGAACGAACAGAATTTTGGAAATTCGCCCATCTCTAGTTCTCAGTGCTGAAAATCCCAGGAATCAAAGGAAAGCTTCAAAACCTCGTCCAAAACCTTGACACATTTTTAGACACATTTTTGGAGCCTTTTTCAGTGCGGTTTTTGCCCTGGCTATTAATTTGTATGGGTGAAAACAGTGTTGAAAACCTCGTCCAAAACCTCATCACAAATCTCTTCTGAAGAAGCTTGTTTCAGACGAGTTTTTGATGCTGTTTTAGGCCGGAAAAATCAACCTTTTAAAAACCCAACAACTGCAATGATTTTATTTTTTTTCCCCCTGTCTTCCCAAGACCCTTTTTAACCCTTTAAGCTCCAGGCCTGAAAAGGCCTTAATGATACAGCTAAATTTTGTAGTTTTGCCTCCCTGTTGTTGTTACTTTTTATTTTTTAAGTGACACAGTTGTATATTTTTTTTATACCATTCACATTTCACACTAAACAACCTGTTAGATAAATTCTATAGGTCATTACAATTATATAGATACCTAATATGTGTAGTTTGTTTTGTGTGTAATGTATGCACAACTTTTTTTAGTAAATATTTTATTATTTTTCTATACTGTTTTTTTACTTTTTTTAATCCCTTTAAAGGATAACTATTTAACACTTTTTTTTTACACTTAGTCATGTATTAGCATATTCATGTATGTTAATACATTACCTTCTGTGTTAGTATAATACAGGCTGCAGTCAGGGCAGCACACAGTGTTCTCTGACTGCAGTCTTTTAACAGCAGCTGTGGGGCTAATTTGGGTTCCAGGGTGATGTACAGATATTCCCCAGGTTCCATCGGGTCACCGGTAGTCCCGATCACCCAATAGAACAGGGAAATGCCCTTCAATTATGCCTCAGTCACTGATCGCCTCAATCAAGGGGTTAAGCATCGGGGATCGGAGATTTCCTCTGCTTTCCAGTGCTCACAGAGACTGCGCTAGGACCAGGAGCTCTGTTCCTAGTTCAGCTGCGGCGCTGGGAGCCGAAAAACTCCTTTATTTGCAGCGACATCTCTAGATGCTGCTGCAGATTAACGACCTGCAACTGCCCACATCTAAAGTTGGGGGCAGTCAGTAAGGAGTTAAGGGAAAGTTCACTCATCTGGTTTTCTCTATAGGAAAAATCTGATGTGGAATCTTTGTTCAAAATCCGAGGCGGTATCTCTAATTTCTACCAAAGACTTTATCTTCACAGGAACAGTTTTATCTCTGATTTGGATGCACATTAGCCCTATTTTAACAGGGATAACCCATTTCACGTCTAAAAGCAATTCAGAGAAATTTTGTTCTGATCTCTGCAGCATGCAGCCAGCGCTAGCAGAGATTAATTCAACACATTTGTGTGTGACTAACTTGTCCTGCCCATCTGGCTCATGCCATGTTGAATTCATTTCTGCTGGCTGCATGCTACAGAGATCAAAATTTTTAGAAATTGCTTTTACTTTAAAGGGTTTTCTCGCTACAAATATCATGTCTCTAATGATGGGGACAGTGAAAATAAGCACTTTTGTAATTGGTTTGCATTATCTAAGTCACTTAGTATAGCAGATATGAGCTAAACTGCACCTACAGCTATTACTGCAGCTGCTGGTCGGGACACGCCCCCTATTTTGTGATTGGCTGACATTTTATTCAACCTGTTGGGACACGCTCCTCGATGGGAACCACCCCTGGGCACGCCCCCTGTGCTGTGATTGGCTGCCTGCACATTCCCTCTGAGCTTTGAGAATAGAGATGCCTGAGATGGCTGTGTGTGTAAGGTCTGTCTCAGTTTCTCTCTATGTGATGGCTCCAGAGATAATGCTATGTACTGAGTAACTACTAGATTCACTCTTCCCTCATATAACACAGTCTTATAAGCTGTGCTCCCCATATAACAGTCTACAGTCCCATTATACAGTCTGCTCTACCTCCTGCCTGATAACAGAGGGGGGAGGGAGGGGGCAGAGAGCATTTCTCACACTTGCCTCATCAGTTCAGGCTGTGTGTATAACAGCAGTTACAACAATGAAGGTAGTGGTTACAAGGAGCTTGTGCAGCCTGGAACTGAGCACTCTGCCACCATGAGGTAGCCAGAAGCATGAGAACTGCCGCCAGAAACATGAGAACTGCAGCCAGAAACATTAGAATTGCAGCCAGAAGCATGAGAACTGCAGCCAGAAGCATAGCAGGAGGGCTGCAAAGCTGACATCCTCCCCCTTCACCTGCTTACACAGAATGGCAGGACAGGACACTTCCTGGCAGGACAGGCACGCCTACTGAGAGAAGAGAATGCCACCCTGGATTTGAAAATGAAACTGATAGATTTTGCCCAAGTCTGTGAAAGCTTCAAACGCTCAAACCCCTTTAACAACAATAGTGTCAGTATTCAGTGGGTCTTTTTGGGTTTATTCACACTGATTTTTACTAGATGTATTTTGTAGAAGTGCTTAATGGGGTTTTGCCAAGAAGTAAGATCCTCACCTAACAGGCTGATACTCCCCTCTTGAGGCTTGAAAAAAGGGGTGTTGTGTTTCTGTGTTTAAGAAAACAAGTACCTCCTCTGTGATGTCATCGCTCCACCTCCCATGCACGTTCCTGATACTCAGTCTCTGTAGTGGGGTAAACATTGTTTGGCTAATCCACAGGGATAACTGCATTGTGCAGAAGCTATATTGTTTCTCCCTCTTATCTGCTCAGGAGAAAAGATAAGCTCCTAGCAGGCAGCTTCTTTAATTTTTTCACAAATTGAAGCAGAGGAAGAGAGAGGAGGCCTGAGCAGGGAGTAGGGAGCGTTTGCATGTTTATTCAGATAATTACATTACAACCAGTGGATTCTCTATACAAAAGACAAAGGATATTTTTTTCCCCAGTCCCTTCAAAGCTCGTTCATGTTCCCTGCCATCAGATAAGAAGTGCAAGCGCAGCCAGATCAGCTCCTGTCAGCTCCTGGTCATGTCTAATGTAAACTGTCAGGAAGCTAAGGGCATCTTAGTCAGGCTGTAGATCTCACAGGCTTCACTTTTTTTAAAGACATATATTTAGAAAAGTGATTAAATACCCATTTTGGAGGATCCCACATCAACATTAGATCATGACAAAACCCCTTTAAAACTATGATGGTTATGAGTTTGCCTGGTCGACATAGACTTTAGATACTTACTTTCCATGTCTGGAAACTTCAGCAGGTAGAGTAAAGCATATTTCATGGTTGTGCTTGTTGTTTCTGTGCCAGCAAAGAAGAGGTCAATGACCGTTCCAAATAAATTATCAAAATGAAATTCAGTTTTTGCATTGTTCTTCTCCTGTAATGTCATAACAGAACTTCTCTATTATATCTCTGTTGTAGGTGCTGTGATTGATCAATGTTATATTATTCTATACAGACACTATTAGAATTAGTTTGGTTGCTTTTTATGAAAATGTTATGTTCAGATATAAGATGTTATACGTCACCTCCTCCATCTTTACAAGGAAACAGTCAATGAAGTCACGGGGACAGTTTGGGTCAATTGTTTCTTTGTGACTCTTCAAGGACTCTGCAACAAAGTCTATCAACTTCTCAAGATTTGAAAATATCTTTTGGTGGGGTCCAGGAAGAAAGTGCATAGTCTTGGGAAAGATATTGAGAAGCTAAAAACAGGGGAAAACAAGAGAGTTTATGAAAAATCCTTCTAAATACTGTAGATATGGTTGTTTTTATTTGATACTAAGACGTAAGTCCACATGCAGAACACGTATAGACTAGCAGGTACATATGAACAAAATTAACCATGGCAATGAAAAAGAAAGAATCATAGCTATTTCTAAGGATTACTCAAGGGAACTGATATGGACACATTTTTACCTGCTGTCTTGTGGGTCTTTGATTTTACACAATGACAGCTCGATCTAGTGGTAAAATAATAGACTACACTGTTATGCTGCTCCTAGTGCTTTAGCAAGATCAATGTATTTTTGTAAAGTATATAATACCTCCATCTAGTGATAAAATATGAAACAGGGACAAACCTGATTCCTGACAATCTGCTTTTGTAAATAAGAATCATACAATATCCTATAAAATTAAGGTAGATTCGACACTGACCTTACCATGAGTTACAATATGTAAAATGTTAACTTACAATTCCCCAAGCAGAAGACATAAATGAAGATATTTCTTTTAGTAAGGTGAGAAGTGTCCTAAATTTGACATCTTCATAGTCAAAACGTTCCCCAAACACAACTGAGCAGATAACATTGGAGACAGCCAAGGTCAGCAGATTTGTTGGGTCAAAGGGAGTCCCTGCAAGGAGATCAGTGTGTATTTAACGAGGCATTGCTACTTTGTTGATTAGTTTGAAACATAAAGACAAAGGTAAATAAAGATTGTTATAGTTTCATAGTTTGTAAGGCCGAAAAAAGACAAGATGTCCATCCAGTTCAGCCTGTTGTGCTAAGGTGTTGATCCAGAGGAAGGCAAAAAACCCCAATGAGGTATTACCAAACATATTGCTTCATTTCAAAGTTAAAGCAGTTCCTATCAGCTGCTTGTTTAAGCAGGTTTTTCTAGTTACCAACCACCTCTCTCTGCTCTAGCAGTCCTCACCAGATGGTGATTCATCTCCCTTCTGTGACTTATCAGCATCACAGAAGCTTGTTTATCTTTGTTACTGACAAACTTTAACCCATAGCCTTCTGTCCTGCTGTTTAAACCCTTCTGTTTACAATGTCCCTCTAACAGGCTCAGCTGGGAAAAGCAGAGCTTAAATGTCAGGCACTATTGTAGAACCTCCCACAGCCTCAACAAAAAGTGGGAGGTTAAAGCTTGCTGAGAAGAGCAGACTCTGTGAAACAGGATGGTGAAAACACCTCTTTAATTTAACAAGACATACAGTCTACATCTTGATAGAGAGATACGTTATTACATTTTGTTTTACTGTTGTTGTTTGGAGTTTTATTATCAACTAAAAATTCAAGTGTTTAGTTAACACCAAATATTCTACACCCATGCCCCAATCAACCCATATTCTGATGCAAGGTTTTTTGGTGACATGTTTGTTTTATTTTATCACTGTCTTCCAAAAGTTGTAATTTTTTTATTTTTTCACAACATTTTTTAACATAGCAATGTGGGCACTTGTTTTTCTAGCAGGAGAAGTTGTATTTTTATGGTATAATTTAATGTTGCATATAATGTATTGGGGAATCAAAAAGAAATTATAGTGGGGTGAAATGGGGAAACAAAACAATTTTGCCATTCTTTTGGTGGGGGATTCACTTTTATGGAGTTAACTCTTCAGTATAAATGACATGTAATATTTATTCTGCAGGTCAGTGCAATTCCGGTAATACCAAATGTATATTGTTTTCATTATATTTTACAAATTTAAAAATAATAAATTTACTTTGCGTTGCCAAATAACTTTTATAACTTTCGGTCTACGGAATAGTTTCGCCACTACTTTTTTTGTAGGCCGAAGAGCAGTTTCTGTTGGTAACTTTTTTTTATTACTTTTTAGTCAAATTTTTTAGGAAATTGACAGAAAAAATGGTGTTAGGTATTCTTATGTTTGATTTTTTTTATCTGTAAAATGGCAAAATGAGGTATTATTTTTGTACTTTTCCCACATTTTAAAACTTAGTTTTTTATTCTAATAAGGCTAATAAGGAGAAATGCATCACCCAACCTGTATGATTATCTAGATCCTGTAATCGCATAGATGTGGAATCTTATTGATAAACAGAAAGAAAGCAAATATCCCTTAAAACATAACATTTATTAATTAAATAATTGAAACCCTATTACAAAAAAATCACAAAAAACAGGTCAGGTCATACAGGTTGTCACTGACCCCTTTGAAAAAACCAAGGGGGTTCCGGGGGTAGGGGAAATATTTTTATTTAGGAAGCGTATCCCTCCTAAAAAAAAGCAGGGGACTTCCAAAGGTTTACCAGGACATGGTTAGGGAAGAAGAAAAAAGGATTTTACCCTATCATAACCCTGTCAAAAGGGGTGACTCTGCAAATTAACCCTGAACACCCTATAAATCTCTATAAGAATAATTACAGATAGTGTCCAAACGCGTTTCCATAGCAAGTTTCATCAGTAGGCAAATAGAGCAAAATATCAAGTTATAAATAGAAAAGAAAACAACAGAGATATATGATCCTCACATGAAATCATATATCTCTGTTGTTTTCTTTTCTATTTGCCCATTTTCCATCCTTAGAGTCATAGACAGGGTTACAATAGGGTAAGATCCTTTTTTCCTCTTCCCTAACCATATCTTGGTATACTCTGGAAGTCCCCCTGACATTTTTAGGATGGACATCACTTCCTGAATAGCACTATTTGCCTACACCCAAAATCCCTTTGGTCTTCTAAGGGGTGAGTAACAACCCGCATGACCCAAACTGTTTTATGTGATTTTTTTGTAATAGGGTTTTAATTATTTAATTAATAAATGTTATGTTTTAAGGGATATTTGCTTTCTTTGTGTGACACATATGCCCTTACTATCCAAAACTTTGAAATTTGCTTTTTTTGGTGATTATTATTGATAAACAGCCTGAAATGGAGTTACCTCTGGTCCTGGCTCGATACTCCCATACTAATGATCATGACACAACTGTCATTCATATGTCAGGAAGGGGTTGTTTAGGATTTAAAAACATGGCTACTTTCTTTCTTAAAAAAAGCACCATCTCTGTATTTAGGATGTGTTTGGTATTCTACATCAGCCCCATTCACTTCAAACAGACATTACCTATAAACAGATGTGTTGTGATTTCTGAAAGAAAGTGACCACATTTTTCTAACATTTTACAATACTTTTAAGAAGACATGACCTCATCACAGATAAACCCAATCACCAATATTGAAGACATGACTCCATCTTTGATGTTCAAATCTCCACTTTTTGTTGAACATTTAGGGCGACATGTATGAACGGGCTTTACGCCTGTTTTCTGGTGTATCCTGCGCCCCACCGGCCCGAATCCGCTGTCGGACGCAGGGATGCGATGTTAGGCACAGCGTTCGCCACTTTCAGCTGCGCCCCGCATGAAGGGGCGTGCAATGGGCGCGGTGTAGGCGTTCCGGGGCGGGACTCGGCGCGCTCGAAAACTCCGAGGCATGTACGATCGCGAGTCGGCAAAGTGCGGCGCATTGCAGCGCTCGGCATCTCCGACAGGCAGACCTGGTTGATTCTGGTCTAAATGATCCGGCGGAGGCGAAGTGAAGCGAGAACGGAACATGAGAGGAAACATAGAAGATCGCAACCGAAATCTCGGCGCTCAGCTCCGTGCGGCATGTAGTATGATTCAAAAAAATCGCCTTTATAAAGGCGTAAAACATTCTCAGAAAAAGAGCTCAAACCTCAAAAATAAAAAATACATAGAGAAAATCACTTTCCAAAAATCTAGAACGGTGCAACATCAGGAATTAGGATTTTGGAAATTGCCGGGAAATACAGTAATTCAAAGTCTGAAAGCTATTCTTATTGGCCGGCATAAACCAGCCAATCAGAGTAGGAGCGACAGTGAACCATTAAAACCTATGGAGAACTATTGACCAATCAAAATCAAAGGCGGGACAGGTCAAAATACAGTAAAAATGCAGAAAAGAGCGGATTGGTTGAGCTAGCGGGGGATTGGCTATCTCGGCCAATCAGAATAGGAGCGACAGGGACCCATTATAACCTATGGAGAAATTTATAGCCCAAATTTCAAAATCAAAGGGCAGGACAGTTAAAAATTCAGTAAAAATCCCAGAAAAGAGCTGTTTTGGGTTGAGCCTGGGGGGGGGTTTGGGTTTTTCCCAGCCAATCAGAGCGCAAGCTACTTTCCCCATTGTAGTCTAGGGAAAATTTTCGGAACAATAAATTTTTCTGGCGCTCAAGCCCAAGCGGAAAGGGAGTTTGAAAAAAAAAAAAAAAAAAAATTTAAAAAAAGTGTAAAAATTCTCTGAAAAGAGCTAAAACCCTTCTATAAACAAAAATTTCAATTAAATCCCAAACAACGCATTTGCCCGCCAAACCCGGGCCCCACAAAAGGGGAAATTGGGTTTAATAGAGAATTGCCGGGAAAAATACAAAAATTCAAATTGTTTAAGCCTTCAAATTTGGGTCCCAAAAAAACCAGCCAATCAAAATTTGGGAGCGCAGGGGCCCATTCAAAAACCTATGAGGATTTGACCAATAAAGAATAGGACAAACATGGACCCAATATAACCAATGGAGAAATATTCCCAAAATCTTATTAAAAGGGGGGAAAATTTCCCAAAAAAACAGAAAAAAAGGCAGAAAAGAGCAAAATTGGTTGAGCAAGCGGGGCTTGGCTACCGGCCAATCAGATCGCTACAAATTTTTCTCATAGAAAGGGAAAAAAAATTTCAAGCGAGCTCTGTTTGGTTTTGGCCCAAGTTAAAAGAGACGCTTTAATTTCCCAAAGGGGAGGGGCGAGCGACGTTTCTTAAGGATTTTCTAATGCAATCGGGAATAAAATTTTAAACTTTTGGCCAAAAATCAAATAATAAGACTAAACAAAGATTACCTTTTTGTAATAAAAAAATTAACAATAATAGGGGGAAAAAGAAAAAAAATATTAATTCAAAAAAAAATAAAATTTTTTTATTTTTTTAAATTTCGTTAGCCAAGGATCAATAGTATAGGGTTTAAAAAAAAAAAAAGAAATAAAAATGATTTTATTGAATTAATATTTTTTTTTTTTTACTAAAAAATATAAAAGTTCATTTTTATACACCCCCGGGACAACTTTTTTAGTCTTTTCATTTTTATTTTGGCCCTTAAAAAATTTTATTTTCCCAATTTCATTAAAAAAACCAAAAGAAACGTTTGCTCGCTCTTCCCCCTTGGCCAAATAACCGCCCTCTTTTAACTTGGCCAATCACAAACCAAACTCGCTCTGCAAATTCTTTTTCCCCATAGAAAATCTAAAGAGAAAGTAGCTCACGCTCTGATTGGCCGGGGAAACCAAACCCCCCTAGCCCCAAACCCAAACAGCTCTTTTCTCCTTTTTTCTGTATTTTGAACTGCCCCCCCCTTTTGAATAATTTTTCAATATTCCTCCATAGGTTTTAAAAGAGCCAAATGTCGCCCTATTCTGATTGGGTGGTTTAAAGCCGACCAATGAAAGCTTAAAACCCAATTTTAATTACTTTTAATTTTTCGGGAATTTCCCATATTTTCCCAAATTTCCCGATTACCCGGTCTTTGGCACAAATGCTTGTTCGGATTTAAAATTTAATTTTAAAAATTTTTAGAAGGTTTTTAGCTCTTTTTTTAGAGAATAAATTTTCACTTAATAAAAATGATTTTTTTAACAACTTTCCCTGCCGAACGGCCCCGACGGGCCCAGAATTCATTGCGCCGAGCTCCCATAGACTACAATTTGGGACAAGTAGCTCGCCTCTATTGGGGCCCAAAAAGCCAAGCCCCCGCTAACTCAACCAAACAGCTCTTTTTTGCCCTTTTTTCTGTATTTTGAACTGTCCCCGCCTTTTTATTTTGATTGGGTTTTAACTTCCCAAAGGTTTTGAATGGTCCCTGACGCCCTATTCCCGATTGGCCGAATGCCAAAACCCCCCTATTCAAAAATCAGCCTTTTTTTTTTTTTACTGAATTTTTGAACCCGTCCCCCCCCTTTGAGGGTTTTATTTGGGCCAAAAATTCTCCTAGGTTTTATTGGGTTTCCCCGTCGCTCCTATTCCCGAAATTTGGGTGGTTTTTTTCCGACCAAAAAAAAAGGAAAGATCTTACAAATTTGAATTACTGTAAATTTTCCCGGCAAAATTTTAAAAATTTCCCAAAAATTTCCCCATATACGCCGTTCCCGGGTTTTTTTTAAATTTATTTTATTTATGTATTTTTTTTTGTAGGGTTTTTAGCTCTTTTTTTGAAATGTTTTTTAAACCCCCTTTTTAAAAGGCAAAATTTTTTGATTCAAAACTCCCCCACGGACATCTTTTTAAAGAATCTTTAATGATTTTCTCGCTGTTTTCCTTTTCCCGCCCCGTCCCCCGAATCGGAAAAACATGTTTTGGGGGGGAGTCCCCCCACTGCGCCTAAGTCCCGCACTGGCCCCACACACGGCGGGGCGCAGGGGAAATTTTCCCCCCCATGTAAGATTTCACCTCCTCGGACGCGAAATCTTAGGCCAAACCCCGCACGCGTCCAAGTTCCCCCGCTCTGCCCCCACACACTGGCGAGGGGGGGCGGACTTTACATGTTTGTATACCCCCACCTCCTCGGGCGGCGAATTTTTAGGGGCCCGCCCCCCCAAATGCGCCCAAGTCCCGCACGTGCCTCACACACTTGGGGAGGCCCCCGGAATTTTAAAATAGTTTAAAATGAGCGCGCCCCCGCGCCGACATAAAAAAGGCCAAATTTCGCCGAAAAACTGCGAAAAGGGGCCCCCGACCTGGGGAGCTTTTATACAAAGTGGCCCTTAATACTATTTTTCTACTATAATTTTTTTCACCTCCATTTTTTCTTAATCTCCTCATTTTAAGAAATGGCTTCCCCCTTGTATAAAGTTTCTTTAAACTTCTCTTCCCCTTTCCCCAAAAATTTTTTCAGATAAGAGGGGAAAATCCTTGGGAACTGTTTTCCCTCCCCTCACCTTGGTCAATAAAACCCCTCCTACAGGAAAGTAAAAACAATAACATAGATTAAAATAAAAGAAAAAAGTTAAAACATTTTTAGACATAGGAAAAATCTGATGATGAAAACGCTCTTGGAAGAAAAGCCATGAAGGACTCGGAAAAGAATTTCAAATGAAGACATTAAAACCCTTGCTACAAAACAAATTAAATAAAGATCTGCAAATATTTCAATAGTGGGCATATGATTGTAAGTTTTTGGGAAAATAAGGAAACCCAAAACAGGGAAAAAAATGATTTCTTTTTATTTTAAAGGTTTTTGGGAAAAAAGTGGGTTCATTCACCATGGATACTAAAAACAAACAAATCTCTACTGGAAAAATTAAAAACCCGAAATTTTCGTGGAAGCCCAGATACAAAAACCATGACTTTTCCCAAAAGGGGGTGAGTGATTTTTAAAAATTTACAAAGTTAAATCGCCGAAATTTTTCTGATCGTAAAATTTTCCGGGTCACGCGAAAAAATTTTAAAGGGGAACAATCTCAATAAAAAATTACTCTCCCGCCAAACCCAAAAAAACGTTTCCTGCCAGTATCAGTGTTTCAGTGTCTCTCACTAACAAAACGTGTGCTCTTCCCCTCTCAATACAGCTCAGCTCAGAGACACAGTTGTTCTTTTTTATTCATACAGACTACTATGCTTTTAGCAGTGAACATTAGAATATAGGTAGATTAGAGAATTTCAGTTCTTATTTAGTTAGACAGAGACTTTTAAAGAAGCATCTAGCCCCGGGGAGGGAGGGGGGGGGACAGACAGCCAGGCAGACCGACAGACAGACAGGCTGGCTTTGGAAAGGAGGGTGTACATTGTGCAGCCCAGACTCTGCTTTGAACCTTTATTGAAATGGCATTTTTTTACTACTTTTTGGCCACCACACCTCGCACCTGAGGTGTAATTGTACCTTTTATTTTGTGCCTCCCAGTTTTTTTCAAAGAGCCACCTTGTACTTTAAATTTGGATACAAGAAATTTTTAATAACTGTTGGTGTATTTCATTGGTCAAAAACCACCTTTTGTTATCCGTATAACTTTAATACTGTATTTTCACTTTGTTGCAGCCCAGTTTTTTTTCCAAGCGCCACCTTGTACTTAAATTTGGATACAGAAATTTTCTAGTAACTGTTCTCGTTTGTCTTGCTGCAAAAAAACGCAATTTCTCATCCGTGTAACTTTTGAATATTTGTATTGCACTCGCTGAATCTCAGTTTGGCACAGATAGCGCACTTATACGATAGTTTGTTGAAAACTATCAATTTCTAGTCCTACTCGGCAGTTGTAAATCCCTGGGACTGAAGGAAGAACACTGTTGATTTTGTCTTACGGTTCTTGCACCAGACCGCATATCACAGGTATTCGATAGAAACAATTCTGTTTCTAATCCTAGTTGGCTGTAGGAAATTAGAGGGATTTAAGAATAGCTTTGATTTGCCATCTTATAATAACAGACGGTCACAAACTCTTCCATACCTTTTAAAATTTTTATCTTTCTGAACATGGAGCGAAATGCAAATGGTAAGCGAGCAAAAGGGGTGTAGGACATGGAGGTAGAGGTTAGAGAGAAGGTGCTCCTTCCAGTGCTTGCAACAACACGCAAGCCAGCGGATCGTCGGTTGCAGGACTGTCAGACCTGTCATCGCTGGGTTCCAGGACAGGGATAGTCAATGTCCAGTTCAAGTATAATGATGGTTCAAGTAATACTGCCTTCTGGCACTTTTTAATTTGTGGATCATGAAGGTTTAAGGGTCATGCTGTGGTACAAGACAGGGATAGTGAATAGTGTGTGACTTTTTTTCTGTGACTCTTGTTGCCTAATTGTCTTGCCTAAGATGTAGCACGTATCCAGTTTACTGTTGTGGATGTTAATTCCAGCTTCTCCAGCCCTGTTTGGGTGTAAGAATGAAGGTGTTGTTCCTCTCCCATCGACTTCACTGGTCATTGGCGATAATCTGTTATCGACTATCGGAAATCGTCATGATAATTGCCGATATCGACTATCAAATCGATAACGATAGTTGACACAATCGCTCATCACTACTCTCAGACTTTGTACACATTATGCAAATGGCAAGACATTACAGTTAGAGAAAGACATTACACTTGGTAAGTTAGAAGGTCAACAAAAAAGATGAAGAGCAGCAATGCATTGTATTTACATAACAGAAACATATCCATATATCTCTCTGTAGTTAGTTGCCTGAAGGAAAACTGAACACTGTTCAGACTATCTATTGAATTCAACGACATTTGATCACTGTCATAAGACAGATCACAGTTATCCTTCTCACCAACAATTAACCATCAGTGAGCAGTGATGGGAACCATGATGCCAGTGGTATGTCATCTGACTGCTGAGACCACTGATTAGATTAAATCAGTAGCCCTACTAAAATAAGGTATAGACTGAGACAGATAACCCTTGACACTTCCCTGTCTTTCAAACCGCACATCCAAGCTCTGACCACCTCCTGCTGCCTCCACCTAAAAAAACATTTTCTGAATCCACTCCATTCTTGGCTTTGACTCTGCAAAATTGTTTGTTCATGCCCTCATCATCTCGTGTCTGGATTACTGCACTACTATTTTCTGTGGCCTCTCACTTAACATTTTTGCCCCCCTTTCTTCATCCTCAACTCTGCTTCCTATATGCACCTCTCTTCTGGTTTCTCCTCTGCCAATCCCTTCCGTGGCTGGGTACCCACTGCCCAGCTAATTCAGTTCAAGTAACTAACAATGACGTAAGGTTCTCTATGACCTGTTTCCTTCATACATCTCTGCCTTAATCTCCAGATACTTCCCCCATACAATGTCCACTACACACAGGACGTTCTTCTTTGCTCTCCCCGTGTCAGCTCATCACACAACTGTCTCCACTTCTTCCGTGCTTCCCCCACACTCTTAAACTCACTGCCCCAACAAATCAGACTCTCCTCCACCTTTACTAATTTTAAAAACAACCTTAAAACCCATTTCTATAGGATATCATATAATTTACAATAACAACCCTGCTTCCCCTACACCATAATACACACATCTCTATCCCTCACCACCCTCTGTTTTTTCCTTCTCCATTGTACATTGTAGACTCTCAAGGGCAGGGTCCTCTCTCCTTCTTTATTCTTAAGTGTTATTTGTATTTGTGTTTTATGATGTACCTGAACCCCTTGTTTTGTACTTTCCCCTGGAATTAAGGACGCTCTAAAATACATAATGATAATAATAGGGACAACTAGTATTCACCAAACTGCTCTGGAATCCCCATTGTCATACAGAATTCTCTCTAAACATCATCCACCACCTAATATTTATATGTCTCCCATCCTCTACATATTTGTGTTTCCTTTACACCCAAGTCTCATTATTGCCACTCGTTTATGGTTTAGTACTTTTCTTTATCCCAGATTTAAGCAAACCTCAATACTATTATATAAACTGGCTTAGTTCCACTACTAGATTCAATTGTCTTTATATAAAGCCTGTTTACTCACATAACCTTTAAAGAGCAGGTCACCTAATTCTGAGGGACCTCTGACACTGAACATATCTCCATTGTCTATCAAGGCCTCTTTCACACAGTCATAGCCGATTAGGACCACCGCAGGTGCACTGGACAGGTAGATGGTGAACACTGGGCCATAGGTCTCACTCAGCTGGAAAAGAAGGATCAGAATATATATATTCATTAAATTAACCTACCTACTTGACACCAATACTATGAAGCTATTGGGTCAAGGACTTCATTTTAAAAGAGTTTTCCACTTTGTATAATTCTTCTTTATTAGAAGTTTGCCTTGACCCCCACAATTACTTGTAATCTATGCAGTAAGTGTTTGATTTCCCTGCAGCACCACTATTGAGGTTATTAGGCATTAGGCATTACACTTTGCCCATTAATATCAATTGCCTGTATGTGTGATGAAAGTCAGGACAGTCCTCCAGAAAGGGCCTCTGTTACAGCAGTACAACTGATACTGCAATACGAGGCCCGGCCACTCTGTGAAGCAAGGGGTGGCCTGATGCCTTGCGACACGCATACAATTTAGATGTATGGCGGGGCAGAAAGAGCTATGCACTCCCTGCCCTTGATGTATTCTGTTGCGCAGAAAACACGATGAAGTGATGTTATCGCACTGCCTGTGCTGATTACTGTCTTAGGTCCCAAGCTAAAAGCATTCAGCTTGGTTCCTATGTAAGGTGGACATGTCAGAGGAGTGTGGAAAGGTGAGTTTTACTTAGAATGGGGTGCCTATATGCCGGCATACTTTCTGGGTGAACTTCTATAGCTACTATCTACTAGAGGGTTCTATATACATACATACTGGGGGGAGGCCTATATAGCCACTTACCTATTGGATGGCCCCTATATACCTGCCTACTGGGGGAGTCCTAGAAACCTATCTACATACTGGGGCCCTGTAGACTTACCTGCATAATGGGGGACCATATATAATTACCTACATAATGAGAAGCCCATTATATAGCTACCGACCTTCGGGAGCCCCGATATAGCTATCTATGGGTGGATCCTATATAGCTACCTACATACTGGGGTCGCTATATAACTACCTACATATTGGAGGTCTTATATACCTACTAGGGGGCCTCCATATAGTTACCTACCTACTGGGAAGCCGCTATATAGTTACCTACCTACAGGGTCCCTTATATTATCACCCCTATCAATGCTTCTGACAATGTTAGGGGTAATGTGTGCTGTTTAAATGCCTGGTTATACAATTCTAACGGATGTTCTGCAAAAAAACTCGGAGTCTTGTTTAAAGAACTCAGTAGGGAGTCCATCAGTGCCTCGAGACTTGGCGTTGGCAAAAAATGGACATAGCACACTCAATTTCTTGGGCAGAGAGGTGCTTCCAGCACAACTCTATGTTCTTGAGACAACAGTGGGAGGTAAATCTCAATGAGATACTCCTATATTTCCACAGCAGACATCTCAAGCTTAGAGGAGTAGGTCAGAATAAAAATAACGAAACGCTCCCACTACCTCCATAGGGTCTGAAAGCTCTTGAATGTCTGTCAGTTTAAGGCTAATAATTACAGAGGGTCCAAAGGATCTTTTCACAATATACGCCAATAGCTTTCCACATCTCTCTCCTTACTCGCAGATTGACTGGCAAAGAAAAAATGTGTTTCCCTCTCCTGGAGTTTTTGGCCATGTAAGTGCTGCTGAGCAACCCAAGCACCCTTTTTTTCTGGGAAGGGGTCCAGTTCTGAACAAGAAAATGTACTAGCCAGCTCATCTACTTTCGAGTAGTGAACTCTCTTTTTTCAGATACAGCCATGATCAACTCCCCTTAACGAAAGCCTTGAAGGCGTCCCAGACTGCCCATACTGAAGATGGAGCAGTGTTTATGTACAGGAATTCAGTCCATTTATTGCAAAAGTACAATGTCGGAGAAGTAATTGAAGCCAAAAGGCTCCAGGACCTCGAGTGGATGATATCTGACAACTGCAGCTGTAGTAGTACTGGAGAATGATCCATAATGGAACAAGACAGATAGCAACAATTGGTATGAAGGGAAGCAGTTGCAGGCAGAGCATTGTGGCCTAACGAGAAACACAAAAAGGCAGAAGTTTCAGGATTGAAATGTCACCAGATATTAATTAAGCCTATTTCCCCCACAGCAAGCTTTAGAGAGGAGGGGGCACGTGCTTGGGTGGGAGGCGAACCAGGAGAAAATCTGTCCTGGATGGAGTCCCATGTGAAGTTAAAATTGCAAAGTCATATGAAGGGAGCATGAGGCCATCTTAGAGAGAAAGCAATGGCCATGTGAATAACTGTCATGTCAAAGGGAGGTAGAATATATAACCCAACTGTAAGTGGCCCTCAATTAGAAAATTAAAAAAAATGAACCTTCCCAGACTGTCAGTCTCAATTTCCCTTAAAACAAAATGTAGGGATTTCCTTATAAAAATTGCAACCCCTTTTGCATGAGCAGAAAAAGATGAGTGGAATAACCATCCCACCCACATTTTTTTAAGCAGGTGCCCCTATCGTCTGTCAAGTAGATCTTCTGTAAGCATACCACATCAACTGAAAGAGAGCGGCTATACCCCAGGACCAAGCCCCTTTTAATGTGGTCATTCAACCCCCTATCATTCCAAAAAAGGCACTTTAGAACCCCATAGCCATCAGGGGCTCTACCTACCTAGCTAACAGGGCACCAAGGGGTTTATTACTACTATTTGGGGCACTATGGATAGGAAGTTTGTACATGGGAGGGGCAACAGGTGGGAAGATGATAAAAAGTAAGGAGTTTCAAATGTTTGTGTTGTGAACTGGACTGCATGTGGAACAAGACAGAAATTGAGTCCTTCATCAGAGAAAATGTCAGCTGTGAGTCCCTGGAGGTAACTGCACTGTAATCACATATATTTGTGCAAAGTCTGTGTACACTGGTATCTCCCACTATATGGAAAAATTGTTCTTGGTGTGATGGTTTATATTCAGTAACAGTATGGTGATGTGGCAGAATTATTTGTTTTTTGTTTATTATTGTTGTTGGTAATATTGGCCTTGATATATTGATTTGATGAGTCATATTATGGTGGTAGTGATATGTGGCGGCATTTTTTTTATTTTAGTATTTTTTTTTGTGTATATTGTTGTTATTAGTATTTGGTTTTTGTTATTGCAGGAGCATGGACCAGTGAGAGGGCAGCGCGCGGCTGTGTGTAGCGAGAGAAGCCATGAGTATGTCCGCAGTTCTGAGCAGAGATTGCAGAGCGACTTGTGATACCCCCACCAGTCAACAAAGGGCTTGAATGCTGCATCTCCTACATTATATACCAGACTAAGCTGCATATATTTTATGGCATATTAGTCCAACTTTTGTAGCTTAGTGGACAACCATTACAAAATATAGAGATATTAAGGATATGCTATTGGTATTGAAACCTACTTTTCATAATAAAATCTGATAATAGTGTATTTGTAGAAACTCTTGGTCAAAAACAATTATAATTTAACAGTGAATTTCCACCTTTTTATAAGCAACCTTTTAATGTTTTTCTTTACAGATAAAACACTTTAACAATATGTAGAGCAGATATTTAATCATTTCCTTGGATTTGGGGTCATTTTAGCATCGCTATACATGCTTTACTACTAGTGTTGAGCGATTACGTTGGCTATCGACATCGGGCGATAGTCTATAGTCGTACCAACCATCGATTAAGGTTTTTCGATAAGTGAGCAGTTTTATTATGAGCGATGGAACCATTAAAGTCTATGGAGAGGCAACAACAACCTTCATTCTTACATCTTACACCCAAACAGGGCTGGAAAAGCCCTGAATTTAACACCACTACCAGTCAGATGGATACGTCTACATCTTTAGGGCAACACACTTAGGTTATAAAAGCAACAGAAAGAAACAACACACACATTCAACAACCTATTATATTTCCCTCCTTATTATCCTACTTTATTTCCAATTCCCATCCCCATTCCCCTCCCCTTTTTATATATTTATATAATCCTCCCCCTTATCTATTTCCCTTATTCCTTCCTTTCCTCCATACCATTTTCTCCATTCCCAATTATATTCCTTTTCAACCAATATCCTACCACCATTTGACTTTTTAATTTCCCTTTTTAATAACACAACCTATAACCATCCCCCACCTTTTTTTCTCCCTTCCCCCCTTTCCTTTCCTCCCCTATTCTATCCTCCTCCCTATATAATCCAAATCTTTATTCTTCATTCCTACCTATTATCCCCAGAAAACAATAAAATTGGGGATGGTCTTTCACATATCCCCCCTGTCTTGTACCACAGCCATGACCCTTACGCGCCTGCAATCCACCCATGAATTAAAAAGTTGCCAGAAGGCAGTATGATTTGAACCATTCACTACTTGAATCGATATTGAATATCCCTTGTCCTTGCCGAGCAGCATGAAGCCCCCAAACCTGCATACCCCCAGATGTAAAAGTGCAGGAAAAGGAGTCTTTCAACCACCATTTAGTTTCACCTGGACATTGACTATACCCTGTCCTGGGCCACAGCATGACCCCAAACCTGCATGACCCCCACATTTAAAAATGCCGGAAAAATGAGTCTTTCAACCACCATTTTAGTTTCACTGGACATTGACTATACCATGAGCGCGAGTTGTGCGGCACGCGTCATGGTGAGTCCCCAAACCACCTGCAATTGACCCCCACAGTTTAAAAAGTGCCGTAAAAGAGTCTTTCAACCACCATTTTTAGTCTAACTGGACATTGACTAAACCTGTCCTGGCCACAGCATGAACCCAGGGCCGGAGTTACAGTGGGTGCGTGAAGCCCAGGCAGGCGTCCGTCACTCTACTAACACGCAGTAAAATGCCTTGACGCAGCAAACAAAACTGTCGTGCTGAAGCAGAGTGTGGAAGCGGAAGTGAGAGAACTCCATGCCTCCTCAGTACACAGTCAATACCTGTGTAGCGCTTGCCCTTGTATGAGTGTGGACCAATTGAGTTCACTTCATAATCGTGGTGGTTACACGCTCCTGTTACCCCAGGTGCCTTATCTTGGCATTCTTTTTTTCTCATTTACTCAACGTGCTGTACGGAAATTGTCTCAGTACTTGTTTCTCTGTCCGTGCTCCATACTCCATGTCCTCTGAATAACCTACATCTTGGTCAGTTTCCTGTACCTCCTCACTGTACAAATTCAGAGGAATTTTTTTTACAGCTATTTTGTACATGCAAGTTTTTTAGTACTGTTAATTCAGAAAACACAGTTTTAAAATCGAATGGAATCCCACCATGTCTTTGTTTCTCTTTTTTTAATTGTATTAAATGGTTGCTCATAAAGGGATTGATAGCTATGTTAAAAGATCTTGCAAAACATGTCATTTTGCAATATTGTCCATTAACAGTGTCTTTAACCTATTCCTGTTTCGTGACCGCACCATCACCCTTCAAGCCACATCTTGACCATTGTGAAGAACAATGTCTGTTAGAAACACACATTTTTTTAGAATAGGACCCTGTAGTAGAGCTGCAATGTCAACAGCAAAATGCCTCCAAAAATTCAAAGCATGACCTTGAAGCCACTTTGACATTTGTGAAGAACAAATGTCTGTTAGAAACAACATTTTTTTAGAATAGGACCTGTAGTTAGCTGCATGTCACAGCAAAATGCCCCCAAAAATTCAAACAGACCATGACCACTTTTGACAATTGGTGAGGAACAAATGCAATTAGAAACAACATTTTTTTTAGAATAGGACCAGTAGTATTTGCTGTCATTTCAAAGCAGCATGACCCAAAAAATTATAAAAATGACTTCTCAGCCACCTGTTAAAAAATTTGGTGAAGGAGAAATTCCACTTTAGAAGCCACATTTCTGTCCAAAGGACCATGATTATTGCTGTATCTCACAGCAACATGACCCAAAAAATAAGAAATATACTCTCAGCCAGTGTAACAAATTGTGAGCAACATGACCCCAAAACCATTGACAATATGAAAAAATTCTAAAGATGAAGTGAGTAAATGGAATATGGTATGTCATGAAAACCTGGTTCTTTTAAGTCTCCTCACAGCAAAACCACAAAATGAACTGTTGAATTGAGAATAAAAATTGTCAGTAAGAAATGATCATTTTTAAAAAATAATTTTTTCAAGAGGACCATTACAGTTTGAAGAGGAATGTGAAGTAGACCAGCAACTTAAACGTTGACCACGGCAATTGTGGCCATATACAACATCATCAGAGATCCATGCCTGAATATCATGATGAAAGTCAACACGATCCACATAATCTGTGAAAGCCGGATGCGTTTGTTCTGTAATGAATCCTCCGGCTGTGCTGAAGGTCCTCGCACAGGTATAGACGCTGGCTGCTGGGCAGCACAACACCTCTGATGGCTGGCGAGCCATCCTACGGCCACTTCATCCATTTTTGGATACCCAAAGTCTATTTGGTTCCCCGGAACACATACAAAAACATCGTGTGTTGAGAGACGCAGATAGTCTTGCACCATGATCTAAGCTGTTCTCTGGTGATGTAAACCTTGTGGCCGATGCATTGCATGCGTTGGTGAGGGTAAATAAAGATTGCCAGAGTCACCCTTAGGCTCTGCCACCTTGCCTGCTGCTGCCGCTGCTGCCGTTTTTTTTTTTCGCTACGGCTACTGGCACTCTACTGCCTGTCACGTCGCTGCATTGTTCCACATCCGTTACATTTGAAGAACGTGATAGCGACACAACAGATGTCTCCAGTTGATCAATCAGCAAGGTCTCCATTTCCTGTGCATTTTACTCTCTATTTGGAGGGTGGAAGGAAAGTGCTGATTTGTTTTGTACCAGAGATCCAGGAAGGTGGCACACCCAGTAACTGTAGTTCTATTGATGGCCTAAATGCGAGGATCATGTTGGAGATCCAAGCACTCATGTTAGATGATGGAGCCTTGAGTTTCCCAAGCCTCTTGGTTGAGGGGCACCTAGCAAACACATCTCCTCATATGCCTCAAATTCACGCCAACCTCTTCCGAAGGCATGGACCTTCTGTGTCTATGAATACCTTCCCTCCTCCTCCTCCGGCACAGCTTCATACACAGCCCTGACACTTATGCCTCAGATGAGGCACCCTGAGAGCTGAGTGTGCCGCTTTGCACTATCTCTGACCCTGAAACACTACCTACTAAGACCGATAAAATTGAGAAACTGTCGGGCCTTGTGGATTTTGAAACGTAGAGAAAGGCTCCGTGCATCTGTGGTCCTTCTCCTCCCCGTCGCTGGCGGGACCTGATGTTTCAGAGTGTCCAACGATCGTTCCAGAACTTTAAAATCACCACAAATGCACATGCTGACAAGGCATCGTCCGCACTGACCATTTTTGGTAGGCTCTTCAAAACTGGCAAAGGATGGTGCAGAGCCTTTCACCTGCCTCCACTCTCGTTGCTCAACACCCCCGAGGTTCCCCGCTGCTTGTTCAGGCCCATGTGTCACTTCGTACTGCGTAATGGCATTTGCGCTGCTCCCACAAGATCACAGGAGCATGTGGAGGGAGGAATTCCAGCGTGTTGTCCACGTCAACAATGAGACGGGTTGAACGGGGGATGCCGAGCTGACGCAGCACACGCAGTTCCAGGCGGACGAAGCAGGGTCGAACAGCGGAAGTGCTAACTCAGACCTCGAGCCTTCTTACAGCAGGCAGTCCAGACCCAGGTAGCTCTTTAGAAATTTCCTCCTGGACGACAAGTTTCATGACATGTGCCAGCAAGGGAAGTGGCTCCAGCGCTACCGATCTTAAGGCGGCCAGCAGATTTCGCCCGTATAACCACACCCACCATTGCCTGGCACAAGGTTCTTGTCACCCAGGCCTCGCTCGGTCCTCGTTGCCGTCCTGATCTGTGTGTGGACGGTCTCCAAGGAGATTAATTTCAACATGGCCTGGTGTCTCTGGGCAACTGATGCCACCAGAGGACCTTGGGGAAGAGCCCTGTACCATCCCTGCGGTTTTGAAAGCGTGCCCGAGCCCTGAGAGTCCACCGTCCGCACCCGAGACATCCACCCAGCTCACCCAGTGAGTCTGTCACAGAGATATATAACGCCTTGGCCGTGCTTACTATCCATGTGTCCGGTGGTGAGATGGACTTTTTCAGACACCAGATGTAGACAACGCACGTGAAAAATTTAGATGACACGTGGCTGGCCAGGGCAGGGACGGTCTTTATCTGGCAAAGAAAATGCCTGCTCGGCATCTGGTATTGGGGGCAGGCGAGGGCCATGAAGTGGCGGAATCCCATCGTGTCCACCAGACGAAAGGCTAACATTTCCAAGTCCAAAAGCCTGGCAATGCGACATTCCAGGCATTTGGCTTTGGGATGAGTTTGGGTTAAAGTGTTTTCATCTACTCCCAAACCTGGAAGTCATAAGGCTGCTGCTAACTGGCCGCTGTAACGGCGTGCAGGTCGTCAAACTGGCGGAAGAGAAGGGGTAGATGGGCTCTGGTGGTGCCTGGAGGTACTCGGGCGAACGGTGGAGGCTGAAGCGGGGAGGCTTGATCCCTGATCATGACTCTAGAGACATGGGCAGCTAGGAACGCTGTGGAGGTGGTGGACGGAGGAGGAGGCAGGAGACAGAGGTGGACAGTGGTTGAGCCCCGCGTCCGGCTGGCCTTTTTTGCCAAGTGTTCCCGCTCCATTCAACTCATGCCATTCCCCGGCTGCAATGTGACTAAACATGTTGGTGGTGGTTAACCACTTAAGGTTCTTGCCTCTACTTATGCGTTTTACCGGCCAAGGCTGCAATATGACCATCGCTGGGTGAATCAAGGCTTTTGGCTCAAAGAAGGCCCAGGCTTGAGAAGGTCCTGGACCTTTTTGATGGCAAAAAGCGAGGAGCGGGGATTTGCGGCTGAGACCGTAGGCTGGCGGAATCATATCAGCGGACTTCTGCGACCGGCCCTCCTTCACCATTTTTTGTGGTGGACCCGTATTGACAATAACCCCATCGTCTTCCTCCTCGTCCAGTGATGAAGCGCTCGCAAGCAAATTCCTGCGGAAAAAGACCAGGATGGATCCGCAATGGTCGTCATCATCATCATTCATCATCAACACAGGTGACTTGTCTCCTGACTTTCTGCATCCAGAAGCTGCTGGCTAAAAGCAAGGGGTACTGCAAGGCGTTGCCGACCGCGGTGGGGGGGGGGGGCCGGATATTTTGCCGATTGACCGCTTCCTTCACCTCCTCGGATGGCATCATTAACTGGGCGTCAGAGCAGACTAAATCTTCCTCTTGATCTTTAACATGCCTTCTGACCCCAACCGCATTTTGTCATCCAAAGAGGACTTCCGACAATGGAATATCCACAGTGGTGGGTAACACGAGTTGACATTTGGGCTGCTTCTTGTTGTACGGATGCTGATGATGTTGATGACGACATTTGTGGTCCGTGACTGGGAGGACAGGAGGTAAGTCTGCTAGATCAGTTCATAACCACTGAAGGACAGATTGGCGACGATGTTTCGTTACTTAGATTCACAGGGCCCTGACCCAGCGATGACAGGCCTGAGCTGTCCCTCCGCAACTGACGTCCGCTGGCATGCCGTGTTTGTCGCCAGCACTGGAAGGAGCACCTTCTCTATGTACCTCTACCTCAGTGCCTTACCCCCCTCTTTTTGCTCGCTTACCACCTGCATTTCGCTCCATGTTCAGCAAATATAAAAAATATGAGAAGGGTATGTGAAGAGTTTTGTAAAGTCTCTTATTAAAAGACGGCAAATCAAGCTATTCTCAAATCCCTCTATCAAAAACAGAATTGCTGGATCAAATCTTAAACTGCAAGGTGTCTATCAACAAATCTTGTGACTGGGCAAAAGTCAAAAAACACGTATCTGTATTTTATCGTATAATACACGTATTTTCTCCTGCACCTTTTCGATTCACCTGTGGTGACTATAGAATTGCTTTTTTAAGATTACGTGGATGGCTGCCGTCAATGAACAAAGCTGGTGCGCATAAAGTCAAAAAACACTATCTGTTATGTTTTCGTATAATAACAACGGTATTTTTTGCACTTTCAATTCACCTTGGAGACTATAGAATTTGCTGTTATTAAGATTTACGTGGAAGCTGCGTCAATGAACAAAGCGGTGCGCCAAAGTAAAAAAACACGTATCTGTATGTTTTCGTATAATACACTATTTTTTGCACCTTTCAGTATTCACCTGTGGTGACTAAGAATTGCTGTTTTAAGATTTTACGTGATGCTGCGTCAATTGAACAAAGCTAGGTGCGCAACAAGTCAAAAAAACCCCCCACGTATCTGTTATGTTTTCGTATAATACACTGGTATTTTTTTGCAGCTTTCAATTCACCTGTGGTTGACTATAGAATTGCTGATTTTAAGATTTACACGTTGGATGCTGCGTCAATGAACAAAGCTGGGTGCGCAAAAGTCAAAAAACACGTATCTGTTATGTTTTTTCGTATAATACACAGTATTTTTTGCACCATTCAATTCACCTGTGGTTGACTATAGAATTGCTGTTTTAAGATTTAAGTTGAAAGCTGCGTCATGAACAAAGCTGGGTGCGCAAAAGTCACAAAAGCAAGTATCTGTTATGTTTTCGTATAATACACAGTATTTTTTTGCACCTTTCAATTCACACTGTGGTGAACTATCGAAGAGCTGTTTTTAAGATTTACGTGGATGCAGCGTCAATGAATAAAAGCTGGGTGCAACAAAAGTCAAAAAACACGTATCTGTTATGTTTTCGTAATAATACACGGTTATTTTTTGCACCTTCAATTCACCTGTGTTGACTATTAGAATTGCTGTTTTAAGATTTACTGGATGCTGCATCAATGAACAAAGCTGGGTGCGCAAAAGTCAAAAAACACGTATCTGTTATGTTTCGTAAATACACGGGTATGTTTTGCACCTTTCAATCACCTGTGGTGACTATAGAAATTGCTGTTTAAGATTTACGTGGAAGCTGCGTCAATGACAAAGCTGGTGCGCAAAGTCAAAAAACACGTATCTGGTTATGTTTTCGTATATTACAACTGGTATTTTGTTGCAACCTTTTCATTTTCACCTGTGGTGACTAGATAATTGCTGTTTTAAAGATTTACTTGGATGCTGCGTGCACTGAACAAAGCTGGGTGGCAACAAAAGTCAAAAAAACAAAACAGAATCGTTTATGTATTTCGTATAATACACGGTATTTTTGCACATTTCAATTCCACCTGGTGGGGACTATAGAATGCTGTTTTAAGATTTACGTGGATGCTGCGTCAATGAACAAAGCTGATGCGCAAAAGTCAAAAAACAAACACGTATCTGTTATGTTTTCGTATGATACACGTATTTTTTGGCAACAAACAACCTGGTGCTGACTACAAGATTGCTAGTTTGTAATTAACAGCAATGTGGAATATAATCAACATAGGTGGAATGGGTAAAATGAAAATGAATCACCTATCTGAAATGTATACAATAATAAAAGTGGAGTTTTGCACCTAACAAAGAAGACCTGCAGTTTACTTGAAATGATGTGTATCCAATATAAGTACAGCTGCCCCAATATCCAGGAAATAGTTCAATAGCAAACTGGTTAATAATAATGAAATTGGCAGTGTCAATGTCTACACTAATCTTTGTGAACTATCCAGCTGTTCTTTATAGATAGAGCTTGTCTGTTGTCACCCGCCCCCCCCCCCCCCCCCTCCCTTCCTCCCAACCGTGACTTTTAATAGCGTAGATGCTCCTTTAAAATCTCTAGCTAACTACATAAAATCATCCGAAAATCTCAAAATCTTACTAAATTGGAAGGATCACAGCTAATAGTAGAGGTTTCTCTGTGCAAGAAATAGTACCTAATTTCGCTGAAGCTGTTTGCCAACCGCAGGCAGAGCGCACGTCACCATATTCCTATTAGACACTGAGATACGCTAAATGCCGAACAGGAAATGCCTGTTTCTATGTAAATACGAGGTCATTATTTTTCCAGCCAATCGCAACCATACGACATCCCAGTCCATGAACGTCGCACACACATCTCACCCTGCTCTATTCTGTAATCCTGATTTGCAGGCCGCCAAAAGACAGGAAGCGCCGGAAAATGGCGGATCTTAATAGATGATGCACCAGATTTTTAAAGCCTTAAAATCGCAGATCAGAAAATTTCAATCACCAATAAAAACCTGCCGATTTCAACTTTTGTCTGATAAAAATCGCTCAACACTATTTACTACATATGGTGCATGATCCTCATGTTATACATGATAATCCTGGTCAGCAGGGGAATTGAGGGGAAATTTGGTTTAATTTTTTTAAGTAATTAACTTTTATTGTATTTTTAGTAATATTATTTGTATTATTATACTTATTTATCTAGGGTTTCAGTAAGCTGAGAAGACCGGATCAATGTCATTCATTCATCTCTATGCAGATGGAACATGATAGTGATCTAATACCTGCTGGCTACAAAATCACTTAGTCTACATTTATTTGCATATTATATTACTTAAATATGGCAGACTCTAATAAATGCTTTGTGTAAGTATTTACATATCAATGTGGACACAGATAAACGAGATTATGGAATATTTGAATATTGATTTTAGTTTATCTAATGGTTTATTAAATGAAGTAAGATACTTAAGTAATAGGACATACAGTGATAGAGAATATGCTGCACAACCATTGCCATGCAGTTTTATTAACAAAACTCACCTTCATCAGAGACTGGGGCATTTCTTTAGTGCTCATATGTAGCAATGTACCCAGTAAGGGCAGTGGTGGGGGTCCAGGAGGCATATTTTTCTTACTTACATTTCTCCTCCATGTGAAGAAATACAGGGCAAGGCTTATCAAGACGACGAGGAGAAGAGTCCCTAAAACTCCCAGCTCCATTGTGATTGCAGCTTGAATGCAAGAAGAGACACTTTTGTAAGTTGGTCAATGTACGAAGGAGTGTTCTATGTAACCTTTAAACCTGTTCAACGTACTAGATTCTTACAGACACAATGACATCATACAGAACAGACGGAGCTTACACTTCTCTCTATAAGGACATGGAATAATAATGTGTACATACTGTCATCACATGTAAACTTACACTGCAGAGGGCAGAATATTTCACTGGAATACACAACAGTGGCAAAAATAACACCCGTCAAAGTAACAATAAACAGACAACAGGGAATGCAACCTTTTTGCACCAACCACTAAAGAGGTTTTGCAATCATAGATATTGACAACATATCAATAGGATATGCCACCCATGTCAGATAGGTACAAGTGCCATCACAGGGGCTTGCACCTATTTTTTTAATGGACCCCAAAACTCCTATTTGAATTAGAAAAGTGACTGCACAAGCTCAGCTCTTCTCCATTCATTTCAATGGGAATTCCGTGTGCAGCCAAATGCAACTGCTCAGTAGAATTTGGCACTCCCAATGCGATGAATGGAGAGGGGCAGCACTTGAGCAGTCACTTTTCCATTCAGAACAGGGAATTTTGTGGGCCCATCTTGGAGTTGGAAATCAAAGGGGAAAATCGCCCTTTCTGGCCCTAAATGTAATTTTGGGGGCCCAAAGAACCGTGCCGGGGTTTTAAAAATTTTTCTTTTGGTTTTTTTAAAATCCCCAAACAAAAATATCACAAAAATTTTCACTGGCAAAAAACCCATTAAACAGAAAAAAGTCCACTTCACACAATAAAAAGGGGTATGGGAATTTTTAAAAAAGTACCCAAAAGTATAAAAATTTTAAAAAAACCAAACAATTTAAAAATATAAAACACCATGATTAGATGTAATGTTTAAATTTAGAAATAAAAAATGAAAACCATGAAAAACAAAAATGTTTTAAAACCCGAAATTTAAAAAGTAAGGGCCATTCCCCCCTGGCACCTTTTTTGAGGCCCCATTTTTTCAACGGGCTGCGGGTTTTTCAAAACCCTCTTTAAAAACCGCTGCAAACTTTTAAAATTTTGGGTTTTCTATGGAAAACCCATGCAGCAGTCCCCCCGGGTACGGGTTTTCCCCCCGGGCGGCTTATCAAACCCCCCAGGGCCAAAAAAAACTTTTGAAACATGTTAAATTCTTCCTCAGATTTTCGGATGGAATTTTAACATTTCAAGGGGAACCCGGGTTTTTGGTCCTGTGCCTTTGGGACGCGCCCAAAAGGTATTTTTCCCACACGACATACGGTTTTTTGGGGCATATTTTGGCACAAATTTGGGCGCTGAAATTTGTCCCAAAGAAAACACCCTTGAAAATATACAGAAAAAATCATAGCACCCTTTAAAGTTTATATAAAACCTGGGGGTATTTCCCAAAACACAGTACGCCCCCGTAAAGTGAATACTGAAAAGGTTTGAATACGTGTAAAGTGAAAACCCAATTTAATGTGGGGCAGAGCCATAGCCTTTAAACGGAAATGCTTGCCAGCGGGTATTTTGGGAATAGTAGGCAAAATTTGGGGGCCCCAAACGGGTTTACACAAAAGTAAAATGCCATGAAAAACTCACCAAAATCAATCGAATACAAATCCCAATTAAAAAAACTTCCCAGGGAATAAAATCAGGACTTTTTTAAAATTAAACTTTTTACAGATAAACCAAACAATTTTTAAGGGGTAAAAACCCGATTGGAAACAGAAGTTTAATTAACCCATAATTTTAAAATAATAAAAGTTCCTTATATAATAAAATGCAATGAAAAAGGGACTTGAAAACCACTGCAAAAATAAATTACACCTGAGGGGTTTTCCACAAAAGGGTAAAATAATATTTTTTTGGGGGGGAAATGGGTCTTGGTTTCTCAGGGGGGAAATTTTCATTTTTTGTATGAATAATAAATTAAAAACACATGGTGCAATTAAATTTTCTAAAACCAACCCTTTACTCTGAAATTTTTCTTGGGCCCCCCATGACTTTTTTTAGTACTTTTCTTTGGCGCCCAAATAAAAAGCATAGAGCAGGGTTCACTCGCTGGGCCCGCTCCATGCCAAGGGGGTTGGGCCGGCTGTTAGTACAGCTGCCCACTTCCCTAGTAAAGCAGAAAATTTAAAATTGGGCCCCAGTCTCTGCTTAAAAAACCCCTTTGGGACCGGGCATCGACTGGGGAAAATAAATAAAATGAGAACTTTGCTTGTTTTCTCCGCTTTTTTTCTTCTTGCCCCCAAACAGCCCCCCCCAGGGCAAACGAAAATTTTTTGTACCCCCTTTCCCTAAATTAAAACACAAAATTAATAAGGATGTATGAGAACACTAGGTGAACTAAGGGCAACATGTATGATTTTTTGCGTGCATTAGTAGTGTAGAATGCGCCTGAATCTACTGCAGATCATACATTTAGCGCTTTCTAGCTCCAAAGCGACACTTCGGGCCAGGAAAAATTTTGCCCTTTGCAGTAAATTTTTTTCCCCTGGTTTTTGGGGGGGGTACAAAAGGGCTATAAAGGGTTTTAACTTTTACACGTTTTTGTATGCGACATGTCTCCAGGGGGCCCCCCATCTAAAGGCGCATTACAAAGGGGCCCGGTTCTCGGGAAAATGCGCCAAATTGGGAGGGGCCCCGGGGTTTTAAAAATAAAAGCAAACCCGGGGCGCGCCGGTTTCATGCTGAAAAGACCCGGGGACCGGGCCCGGGGGGCCGTTCATACAGGTCGACTTAATGTAAAAGTGTAAAAAAAAAAGTTTTAAAAATATAAAAAAATTATATAAAATACTAAGGGCGACATGTCAGGAAATAGGCTCCGCTACGCCATTTTTTTTAAGGGCATTAAAAAGGGTATAGTGCCCCCTAATTTAAGAACCTTCAAAAATCTGCGTCGGTATTTCTTGCATAGTATAATTGATGCCCCAATCTAGATACATTCAAATTTCGTGCCTGGCATATAATTTCCCCTAATTTTTTGGGGTGCCAGTTCAATTTTTAAATTTAAAAAAATGGGAAATACACCAAAAAATGGTGCAGCCCTAATGGGGAAAAACCCCGAAAAATTTCAAATCAAAAGTTTCCCTTTTTCATTTTACCCAAAAAGAAAAAAAAAAACCAAAAGTTACACATAAATTTGGGGATTTCCACATCCATTTAAAATCCTGATCTTTTTAAAAAATAACATTCCCTTTAATTTTAGGCAAACACTGAAAAGAAGAAAAACCCCAAAAACACTAAAAGGGTTTTTTTCAAATTTCATTGAAAAGGTCCTTTTAGAATAAGGGGACATTAAAAAAACAACTTTGAAATTGGGTGTCATTTGCAAAAACTGCTTGTTTTTTATTTTCCCCCTTATCTTCGTTTTTTTGTAAACACTGTTCTCCAGTGGGCGGGTTCCACCTCCTTTCATTTAAATTTTCTTTAAAGGCTCTACTAATTTACATTCTGTCTGGGTCCCCGGGCGAATTTCACGGGAGAGGGGATTTCCCGCCTCTCTCACTCAAAAAATAAGGGGGTTTCTAAAAATTTCAACCCCTTTTTCCGCCACCACTCCCCATTTACACTGCAGCTGCTTCTACAATCAAAAACAGCCCGAATTTGCCCGTTCCTAAACTCCTCATTTAAACAAAAGGGGAAAGGGGGAAAAGATCTTTTTGCTGCCTGGAAAAGAAATTTCATTTTAAAAACTTTGGGGTTCAACTGTAACAAACCTCCCAGGTTTGAGAGGAAAAGAGATAGTTGCTCTGAGTTCACAGAAAACTTTTGTTTTAAAAGAATTTCAGGGGGTGCATGTAAAACCCCCCGCTCTTTCAAAATAAAACTGCATAGGGAAGGGAACAACACAGGACAAAGGGATTCAAAAGAAGGGGGGGGGGTTTTTGGGGCTATCCCCTCCACTGATCTCAAAAAAAACCCGCCTTGGGGGCTCCCGGGGGCGAGCATAAAAAAAAAAAACTGGGGATGATGTCACCCCCTTCAGTTAAGAAAACACCCAGCTGGGATGGGAAAAAACCGCCCCTGGGTTTGGGAAAATCTGAGAAAAATGAACCCCCAAGAAAAAAGCTGAACTGATGAAGCGTACATCCCCTTTAAAAACAGAGAATTTTTTTTACCCTAACCCCCAAAAACAAAACCCTACCCGATTTTTTGGTAACCCTTGGGGCATGCAGAATAAAAAACAACACATCATTCTTACTGAAGAACGAAAAGGGCCCTAAAAAAAAAAAACCCCAGCAAAAATGGCCCCGTAAATTTTTTTTTACTTCCACCCCCCTTAGAAAAAGTTTTTAAATGTTCCCTAGAAAATTATTTGTTATGCCCTCAGAAAGTACATTTTAAACCCACAAAAAAATAACCCCATAGACAAATAAAAAAAGTTTTTTGGATTTTGGGAAGGGGAAGGAAAAAAAATGAACTGGGGCAAGGAAAAAAAAATGCTTAAAACCCCTTTAAAGGGGAATAAAAATTGTTTTTTTTCTCGTAACGGGTTAAATTTCCCCACGGTAGGGTTTTTCCGGGCGGGGTTTTTCAGAGTGGATTTCCCGGGTTTTAAAAACTGGGGGGTGTAACCAAAACTGTCAACCAACTGCATAGAAAAATAGAAAATCCTGAATCCGTCCACACTGAGCGGATTTTTTTGCTACGTTTTTTTAAAATGCCGGCGGGCCCCAAAAACTTAAAAACAAGTTAATTCTTCCCCCGGTTTTTTTGACAGGTTTTAAGGGTTTGGTAAACCAAAACCCCCCCGCTAAATTCCCCATGTTAAAAAAAGGGGAGAACCATCCCTTCAGCAGGGGGTGGCAAGGTTTGGGAGCCCCTACCCGGGCCCCAGCCCCAGGGGGACCCAAAAAGCCCTTTTGGGGAAAATAAGAAACACCAAATATTGTAAAAAACACAAAGGTAACTGTGGGACCCTTTTTCAATTCCCTTTTCATCGCCCAAAAGCTTCAAGTTTCACCCTGCCCTCAGCCCTGAAAAAAAAAATGACAAAAATAAATGGGGCCCGAATTTTCCCAATTCGTCGTGGGGGAGCATCCGGGCGTTTAATGAAATTTAGTAAATTAAAAAATTGTAATTTTAAACTTTGTTTTTTTTCGGTTTAAAAGTACTCTGATTGATTTTCTAATTTTACAGTGAAACCCAAAATTTTCATAAAACTATAGAAAAAAAAACAAAAAATATTTCCTGTTTTTTCTCCACTATCTGGGCCATGAAAATTTTAGAATAAACCTTTTCCCCGTTTTAGGTGAATTTTGGAAATCAAAAATTATTTTTATTTTTTTGCCAATGCCTTTTGAAAAAATTTTTTGGGGGCATTTTTTTTTACTTTCTGCAAAGGTCAAAGGTTTTCCATACTTTTTCATTTAAATTTTTGGGAAGAATTTTTCCCTTAAAAACTTAGAACTTGGGTCAAACGAATTTAGGTTCCTTTAAAAAGCTTTTCAAAAAAGTTTTGGTAAAGGAAATTTTGGCCCATTTTCCCCCTGACAGGGAAATTTGGGGTACCTGAGCCCCTGTTTAAAAGGTCGCCCTTTCTCAAACCCCGTTCCTTTTCAGCTTTGGGCCCAATAAAATTTTTCAATAGGGTCGAGATCAGGGCTTTGGTTTAGGGCCAAATTTAAAATTTGAACCCTTTGGGTTTTCCTTTAAACCACTTTTTAACCATTTTTGGGGAGTAGGCTTCCGGGGCATTGTTTTCCCTTTGGAAACCCCTTTCCCCCCCCAAGCTTTAAAATTTTTTGGGGGTGGGTTTTCTTGAGATCTTGGGTTCAGTAAATTTTAAAAATAATTTTTCTTTCCCTCACGTTTTCCAATCTATTTTGTGGGAAAATGCCCTCAGTCCCCTCCCCCCAAACAAAACAACCCCACAAATTTATGGGGGGCCCCCCCAGTGTTTTTTTTAAAATTTTTGGGAATTTGGGGTTTTACACCCCAAGGGTTTAAAAATTTTTTTCCCCAAAAAACAATATTAAATTTTTGGCCAAACAGTTTCAAATTTTTTTTAAAATTTTGTCCAAAACCCCAAAAAACATGTCTCCAAAAAAAGGGGGGTCTTTTGGGTTTCTGTCCGTATTTGGGAAACATTAATCCGACTTTTAATACCTTTTTTTTTAGTAAGGGTTTTCTTCCTGCAAGGGGCCCTTTTTCAGCCCAGGGTTTTTAAACATCTCGTTTCACTTGGATAATGAACAATCTTACCAGCTTTCCACCCTCTTCACGGGTCCTTTTGCTTTTGTTCTTGGGTTATAGCACATTGGGACCAAGCACTTTAAAATTTTGAGACCCAAACCATCCCTTCCCCTTAGCGGAAAAAATTGGCTGACACTCATTTTGTTTGACTTTGCGTAAAATTTTGTTTGTACAGAGAACGGGCCCTTTTGGGTATCTTAAATTCCCCCCCAAAGGGATGACCAACTTGGAAAAAGTCCACAATTCCTTCCTGATACTTTGGAAATTTTTCTTTAACTTTTTTTCCAGATGTTAACACGGGAAAAATTTTTAATTTTTTGGTGTTTTAAAATACTCCACATGTGTCTCTAATTAACAAAAGTTTTCAAAAACATGACCCATTATTTTTGGTTTCCCCAAATTGTTAAAAGGCGGATAATCCTAGTGTTTAAACTTCTAAACTTTGCAGAAAGAAAAAAAAACGCCAAAAAAAATCTTTTTCATTTTTTCTGGCATTTGGGAAAATATAAAAAATTTTGGTTCTAATTGACCCAAAACGGGAAGGTTTATTCTGACTTCATGTCAATGGGTGAGAAAAAGTTTGGCATATGTGCCCTTTTTATATAGTGTATATAAACTTCTGGTTTCAACTGTTTAATAGTAAATACACACCTCTTTACTATCATGGTTATTTATATTTTATTATTATTATATTTTATATTTTATTCTTAATTTAAGCTACATCTCATCATGGTACTTATTATATAATTGTGCCTCTAGTTGTTTGTTTCCATTTTAAAATCTTCCCACTGTCATGTACATTTTATAGATATTTTTGTAATCTCATAGCAATAGTAATTCATTGCTTTCCACACATGAATTTATTTGTGATTAATGGGACAATTTTCCTCAGTTGTGCATATGCGGTGAATTTGTGCCTTTATCAGGGTTCCCATAGGTGTCTATAAACACTCACATGCCCCCAATCTGTCCAAAAAACATTGACTCATGTAATGCACCCTATAATTACAGCTACTCACATATACTGTATATGTATACAGACACACACCACACCCACAGTTCAACACCACCCATAGCAAAACAGACAGCCTGGGAATACTGTAAAAGAGCCAGCAGCACTTGCAATACAATTTATTAGAAGAACATAACTGGAAACTATCAAATACAGATATAAAAGAGAGAAGAATTTAGATGTAGTGTCACTTTAAGGCTGGAGTCATGCATATAGTTTTAGTGGCAAACACAGGAGTGGATGCATAAGGAGAGGAGAAGTGTATGAAATACTGCATGTGTGACTCCAAGCTAAAAGTCTTGAGGACAGGAACAAGGACTGTTGTTTCCAAAGACGGAAATATATCAGGAACTTGCACTCACCTGTATGTCCGTCCTCTTAGAGGTATACTACAGGAGGAGGCACCAGCAGTTGAGCTGTAGGGTTGCTGGGTGCCGGATCCAGTCCTTGTACTCTGAATGGCCTCTAGTGTTTGTGTCTGCCCTCCTCCCCTATGAGCAGGAAGCAGTGTGATATACATACACACAGGATATATGTGTCAAAGGAACTGTTCCCTCTTCCCCTTGTTACCTCCTCTACATTCTGTTTCTCGCAGTTTAGCTGGTATGCTGCTTTGTTGCATTTATGTATGTTAGGTTTCCATACACCTGTGCTATTTTTGGGCTTCAGAGCCAGACAGTTTTTATTTTATATATGTTTTGCTTATAATCTAAGCTGCAATGCAATGTCTTATACTGTGATCCCTGAAGATACAACGGCCTCAGGAAACAATATTTTCAACATACGATGTCCCAGGAAAGACCATTGTCTCTTGAGTTTAGTTTCAGGATACAATGTCCCAGGCAATGATGCGGCCAGTTATCAAGGACATTTTATGTCTAAAACCTCTGTAGTGAATGGACCTCTAGTAGCACCTCTCTACTGTACAGTGCAGTACTACATGTCCTGTATTGCTCCTACATGTATTAGTGAGGTGCATGCAGTGATTGGCGGTCCATAGTGCCTCTCTACAGTACAGTGTGATACTACATGTCCTGTACTGCTCTTACATGTATTAGTGAGGTGCATGCAGTGATTGGCAGTTTAGTAGCTCCTCTCTACAGTACAGGGCAATATTACATGTCCTGTACTGCTCTTACATGTATTAGTGAGGTGCATGCAGTGATTGGCAGGTTATAGTCCTCTCTAACAGTACAGGGAATTACATGTCCTGTACTGCCTCTTACATGTATTAGTGAGGTGCATGCAGTGATTGGCGGTCTATATTCTCTCTATACAGTACAGTTGTAATACTACATGTCCTTTTACTGCTCTACATGTAATTAGTGAGGTGCATCAGTGATTGGTGGTCTATAGTCCCCCCTCTACAGTACAGTGGTACTACATGTCCTGTAACTACTCTTACATGGGATTAATAGGTTTCATCAGTGATGGTGGTCTATAGCCCCTACTACATGCTGTTTTCTACATGTCCTGTAAATGCTCTTACATGTAATTAGTACGTGCATCAGTGATTGGGGTCTATAGTGCCCCTCTACAGTACAGTGCTTTCTAATGTTCCTGTACGCTCTTACATGTATTAATGAGGTGCATGCAGTGATTTGGGGTCTTGTTATTCCCTACAGTGCATTGTGTTTTACTACATGTCCTGTACTGCTCTTACATGTATCAGTACAGTGCATACAGTGACTGGCGGTCTAGTAGCTCCTCTCTACAGTACAGTGTGGTACTATATGTCCTGTACTGCTCTTACATGTATTAGTGAGTTGCATGCAGTGATTGGTGCTCTATAACACCTCTCTACAGAGCATTGTGTTACTGCATGACCTGTACTGCTCTTACATGTATTAGTGAGGTGCATACAGTGACTGGCGGTCTAGTAGCGCCTCTCTACAGTACAGTGCGGTACTATATGTCCTGTACTGCTCTTACATGTATTAGTGAGGTGCATGCAGTGATTGGCAGCCTAGTAGCCCCTCTCTACAGTATAGTGAGGTACTACATGTCTTGAACTGCTCTTACGTGCATTAGTGAGGTACATGCAGGGGATTTGGTTCTAGAAAGCGCCTCTCTACAGAAACGTGTGCGTACTACATGTCCTGTACTGCTCTTACATGTATTAGTGGGGTCCCATGCAGTGATTGGTGGTCTAGTAGCGCCTCTCTACAATACTGTGCGGGACTACTTGTCCTGTACTGCTCTTTACATGTGCCAAGATGAGCACAGTCTTTGGGCACCAGGTAAGGGCCCCATTTTCTTTTTTCTGGTACATTGGAGTACATTTATCAATAGTGTCTTATTGTAAAACAGTTTTTAGTTAGACTAGACAGTCTTACAATGCAACACATAGGGTGATAAATATGAATCCTGGCACTGACAGGCCAGTTCTAAAAGCTTTAAGGTAGTATAGAATGCGTCAGAATGTATGAACCTGTTCTTCTGCAGGTCATACATACAGGCGCAGTCTGGCACCAATACGACAAGTCTGGCTCAGGCACCACCTGTAACTTGGTCTGGCTGTTCTACACCTAGATTGGGTGTCAAAGAATCATAAATGTGTCTACTTCAATGAATGTGGTTCGACGCCCCCAGAACACCCAAAATCTTTGGTGCATTAAAAGGTGTCTTTGGTGCATTACAAAGGGACTTATCATGCCACAGTTTGGAGTGCACCTGCTCACACATTCTTTTTGGCTCAAAGTATAACAAAAAACTGCCACAGCCCCATTCATACATCTCGCCCATAGTGTTTATAAATCTGGCACAGATTAAAACTGTCTACGCTAACTTTGTTCCACTTTTCAGTTGGCCTACTTTTATGTCACTAACTACACCAAAATGTTGATGCATTTTTGGCACATATTGAGCCACACCCCTTTATGTGAAGCCACTCCACTTTTACTGAGGTTCACACCCCCTTTGGCGGACAAGACGCAGAAGTGTGTAGAAACTGTCTAAAAAACATAGTAAATGCTGTGTAAAGCAGGTACAACATTATTTTTGCCGCAAATTGTGCCATAATTCTGGTGCAACTGCCTTGATAAATATGCCCTATAAAGCACATGAACCAAAGAAGCTCCTGTCCTCACCATATAAAGTGATTTCTAGCTTCCAGCAGCTCTTTCCAATGTAACATGGAAGGATTTGCTTTATTTGGATTAGTATCTGCTTCGTCTTCAACCCCTTTCCGAAATTATGACTTCCCACAAATGGGTGTACCGACATGTCCTGGACATCGTGCGGGGTCTCAAGCGGGGCTTGCACAATCAAAACAGAGGACCAGCTGTATATTACAGCTGGCCGGATGCTGCATCATCCTCGGCTGTGGGTGATTAACCCCTTAGCGGCTTCAATCTATCCAATCTATCACAATCTCGGCAGCTAAGCGAAAGACAGAGGGAGTGAGCTCCTGCTGTCCTCAATAGATCGCAGCAGCTAAGAAGTTAATCACCCCCAGCTGGAGCTCACTCCAACTGTAGGTGATGCAGCATTTGGCCAAATGAAATTGCGTAACAAAATTTAGGGTGCTTTTTTCTAGGATTCCTTGAAAAAATTAAAGAAAATCGTATTGAAAATGACACCCCAAAGTCTGGTAGGTGCTCCTCCTATTCTGAGGCTTGACATATGGGATGTCTCTAGAAACAGCATAATTGGGGAAATCAATATTAAGTTGCAATTCCCTGGTCACATCTACTGTGTTCCAGTGAATAATGGATGAAAATTTAAAATCTGCAAAAATAGTGAAATTTGGAAATTTCATCTCCACTTTGCTTTAATTTCTGTGAAATCTCTAATGGGTTAATAAACTTCCTAAGTATTGTTTTGAATGCTTTAAGGAGTCTAGTTTCTTATATGTGGTCATTTATGGGGGGATCTAACATCGGGCCCCTCAAAAGCCACGTCAGAACTGAACTGGTCCCTAAAACAAAATCAATGCTGCAAACTTTCTTGAAAAAGTGAAAAATTATTACAACATTTCTAAGCCCCTTAAAGTCATAAAAAAATAAAAAATACATTTAATAAATGAAGCCAACCTACAGCAGATATATGGTAGATGATAGTTTTAAACTATTTTGTGTGGAATAACTATGTCTTACACACATACATTTTTGAAGTTTGAAAATGGCCGATTTTTAAAAATGTTCACAATATTTTTATATTTTCCCCAAATAAATAAGGATTGTATGGACCAAAATT
Organism: Phyllomedusa bahiana; assembly: GCA_025379985.1. Taxonomy (NCBI): domain Eukaryota; kingdom Metazoa; phylum Chordata; class Amphibia; order Anura; family Hylidae; genus Phyllomedusa; species Phyllomedusa bahiana. Next base: position 45,777 of record JAODAL010031362.1, read on the forward strand.
TCTTACTAACTTAAAGCACAATGTGTCACTAGAAAACGTTCTGTGAAACACATGGATAGCAAAGTTTCAAAAAGTTATTCTCACATAAATTGCCACATGTCAGATTAAAAAAAAATGGGGCTCTGTCAGGAAGGTCAAAAGTGGCTGTGGCTGTAAAGGGTTAATGTAGTTTATGTTGGTAACATTTTGGAGTCTTGGAATCACTGCCCATCTTCTATAGAGTTATGGTGGTTTCAACATACAATAGTCATCCCAGAGCCAATGATTCTGATCAAAGAATCTGGCCGGCATTTTGTCGTCTTTTACATGGTTGAGGGGGACGGTTCTGCCCGCCGTTTGTGGATTCGCCCATCAACCTCAACCATTGAAATGCACATCTTCCCCCCAAAAACCAGGCAGAAGAATTAACATGACCTAAGTTTTTAGGAATGCTGGTGGTGCAAAAAACTTTCTGGCAGAAAAGTGTGGACTGTTGAATGTATTTTCTATTAAAGTCTATGCAGAATCCAACCGAAAACCCTGCCGTGTGGACGGGCCCTTAGTGGACAGTAAACTTTGTTGTAGCAGCCAGACAGCAGCTGCCATATCAAATAAGATCATGGGGTGTACTAAAAGGGGAATAGATGTACATGATGAAAACATCACTCTCACATCGTACAAGTCACTAGTTAGACCACACATGGAATATTGTGGACAGTTTTGGGCCCAAGAAATACATTCGAGTCTGAACAAGTTCAAAGTAGGGCAACAAAAAATTAAAAGGACTGGGTGGACTGCAAAACCCAGAAAGATTAGCAAGATTAGGGTTATTTAGTTTAGAGAAAAACGACTTCGGAGTACGTAATAAATATGTTTAAATATATTAAAGGTCAATATAGAGATCTCTCTCCTAAAATCTATCTATACGCAGGACTGTATCTAGAACAAGGGGGCATCCTCTACATCTTGAGAAAAGAAAGTTTATACATAAACATAGAAAGGGATTCTTTACTGTAAGAGCAGTGAGACTGTGGAACTCTCTGCCAGAGGAACTTGTCATGGTGAATTCACTAACAGAGTTTAAAAAGGATTTGGATGCATTCCTGGAGAGTAATAATAAAACAATTAGAGCACGAAAATGCTGACAAGGAAATGTCAGTCTGTAAACTCCTACACTTAACGACAGCTCAAAAACAATTAGGAGAAAGTGTATCTAAAATATAACATTTATTTCAATAAGATTAAAAAATCTCTATAGAGCAAACAATAACCCAAAACACATAATCAAAAGTGCACATAAAACGGTAGGTATATAGGTATTGAACCAATATCACTGTCCCTATTACAATCCTACAATATCTACCATAGGTCCCTACCTAGCAAAAAATAGGGCACCCGCTCCAATAAAGACGACCCTGTACAAGAACCTAGCCTACATGCAAAGCCCCTATTATAAACCATACTGGTGAGTACAATACAAAATCTCAGTTAACAATAATGTCCCAACATGTTTCTACCTTATTTGTGGCGTCATCAGGGGACTGCAGGGGCGTTGCTAGGGTCCTAAAACATCCGGGGCCCGGGCCCTCTATGTCATGTTATTGCTCAGTAGGGCGGGTATCACACGGCAACTTTTACGCCACATTCGTGAACTGTGATAGGTATTTTTACAGAGAACAGCGTATGTTCCATGGCAGTTTATTTTCCACGTATTCCATTGTAGAATCCTTTACATCACCTCAGCAGTGCAGTGTAGAAGGGGAATCAGCGCTGATAAATTTACTTTTTCAAAATGTCTCACCTACATATAACACAGTAATACCCCTAATTAATAGTCATATAGGTTCCAAATAATACACATATACATGGAGCAAATATACCAGATGTATGATTGTTACTAAAGAAAATCCTACAATACTAAGACCCAATAATTTTACTACTTAAGGACCAAATAATACTGACTAAGTGCAGTTACATAAAGTGACTTACAGAAGACGCCTTTTCTGATCAGAGAAGTTCTCTATCCTTTTTCTCCATCCGGCCCAGACCACCATGATGACTTCTGGTCACAACATGTCTCTGCAGAATTTACCACACAAACATTTTAGAATCCTCACTTTCCAGCACCTATATTCCTAGCTGGGGGGTGGAGGGGTTATATACCTACCTAACTAATGGTGGCCTATATAGGAAATCATGGTTATGCTCCATCCTCCACAGCAACCTGCTTTCCTATGATAGAAAAGCCAGGTGGCAGTTATATAGTGCTCCCCAGTAGGCTGGTGGATACATAGGTCCCCCAGTATTATTATATATAGGTACCACCAGTATGTGGATAAATACATAGACAGGCACAGTTCTCCCCACAGTATATAGCCAGGCACAGGGCTCCCCACAGTATATAGCCAGGCACAGGGCTCCCCACAGTATATAGCCAGGCACAGGGCTCCCCACAGTATATAGCCAGGCACAGGGCTCCCCACAGTATATAGCCAGGCACAGGGCTCCCCACAGTATATAGCCAGGCACAGGGCTCCCCACAGTATATAGCCAGGCACAGGGCTCCCCACAGTATATAGCCAGGCACAGGGCTCCCCACATTATATAGCCAGGCACAGGGCTCCCCACATTATATAGCCAGGCACAGGGCTCCCCACATTATATAGCCAGGCACAGGGCTCCCCACAGTATATAGCCAGGCACAGGGCTCCCCACAGTATACAGCCAGGCACAGGTCCCCACAGTATATAGCCAGGCACAGGGCTCCCCACAGTATATAGCCAGGCACAGGTCCACACAGTA
>JAODAL010031363.1:0-48554 GCA_025379985.1 Phyllomedusa bahiana
ACAAAAATTCAGGGACCATTATATCTCCTTCAAACTTCTACCAGCCTAAGAATCTCAGGAGAAAAACCATACCAACTCCATGTGTAACTGACAGCTATGCAGTTACTGTGGTACACTCTTCAGGAGTCTCCCTAACTCCAACCATAAATGAGCCTTAACTTCCCACTACAAGCCTATGAGAGTCCTGCTTGCATTCCCCAGCTATCATGGTTTTAGCTTCCCTGTAGCCCTTTCACTTACAGGCTGGCAGCATGTGTCGCTTTACTCTTCCCTCACTGATTCTCTTTTCTCTCTTTATTCTTCTGGTTGGTTTCGCTCTTTTGATGCTCTGTACCTTTCTAGCTCTTGGTATAAAGCTTCTTTGCTTTCTTCTCAGTGAGCATCTTTCCTATTTCCTGGCCTGTGGTCTCCAGCCTTTGCCTGCTCCTGCATCACTGCCGGCTAGCCCACAGACAACGAATCACGTTAAAAAACAGCTATTTCCAGGCTGCACAGAGCCTTTAGGGTGCTGTAGAATGTTGTGCCATGCTTAAATATGCAGAGGGAGCTTGGTTTGGTCTTCATACAATGTTTTGTTTTAGTATGACACGCATATGACTGCCGCCACTCTTAGAATCGCTTCACTGTAAAATTCCCTGGGCACTTAAGAGGGCAAAACTGACCAAAAACTGAAGGGGGAATGTAGCCTGATAAAGTCATGGCAGCGAAAGCTGGAAAAAAACAAGCTGAGGGCTCAGGTGGCAACATCAGTAACAGAGTGTGGAGGTGACGGCAGCAGCCACAGCAGCATGAGGTCAGAGAGTGGCACAATGATATTCTGGAGGTGGCAAAAACAGGAGTAGGCCACAGAGTGGCAAAATAACAGAGTGTGTAGGTAATGGCAGCAGCCACAGCAGCAGCATGAGGTCAGACAGTGGCACAATGACATTCTGGAGGTGGCAAAAACTGGAGTAGGCCACAGAGTGGCACAATGACAGAGAGTGGAGGTGGCAAAAACAGGAGTAGGCCACAGAGTGGCACAATGACACAGTGTGTAGGTCACGACAGCAGCCACAGCAGCAGCATGAGGTCAGACAGTGGCACAATGACATTCTGGAGGTGGCAAAAACTGGAGTAGGCCACAGAGTGGCACAATGACAGAGAGTGGAGGTCACGGCAGCAGCAGCATGAGGTCAGACAGTGGCACAATCACATTCTGGAGGTGGCAAAAGCAGGAGTAGGCCACAAAGTGGCACAATTACAGAGAGTGGAGGTGACGGTGGCAGCAGGATGAGGTCAGACAGTGGCACAATCACATTCTGGAGGTGGCAAAAACAGGAGTAGGCCACAGAGTGGTACAATGACAGAGTGGAGGTGACGGTGGCAGCAGCATGAGGTCAGACAGTGGCACAATGACATTCTGGAGGTGCCAAGAACAGGAATAGGCCACAGAGTGGCACAATGACACAGTGTCTAGGTCACGGCAGCAGCCACAGCAGCAGCATGAGGTCAGACAGTGGCACAATGACATTCTGGAGGTGGCAAAAACTGGAGTAGGCCACAGAGTGGCACAATGACAGAGAGTGGAGGTCACGGCAGCAGCAGCATGAGGTCAGACAGTGCCTCCATCTCCACTCATTTCACCAGACAATGCTTCTGCTCCAATGTCCTCCTCCTCCCTCCATTTCAGTCCCCAGCGGACTCATGTGGCCGCGAGATGTAGTCGCCACATCTCCAGTCCCTGCCCAGACAGATTTTTCGCATCTTTTCCAGGACATGAAGCAGTGGAATGACGTTATTCATCCCGTAGCCCTGGCGACTGACAAATAAGTGGCCTCCTCGAAGACTCAACAAACGGCAGGTGTCACGCTTTGAGCTGCCACTGGCTGACATCAAAGTTACACAGGGGGGGTACTCCTGTCCGCCTGGATCATCAAAAAATCGTTAATGGCCTTTCTCTGTTCATACAGTCGGTCCAACATGTGCAGGCTGGAATTCCAACGGGGTGGAAAATCGATATCAGAGTGTGTTGGGGGAGGCCGTTCTGCCGCTGCAACTCGAGGGGGGTGTTCTGGGTTTGTAGGAATGGTTTAAGTTTCATGCACAGTTTCCTGGCCATTTTCAGAATCTTCTGAAGATCTGTGGAAGACTTCAGGAACCTTTTCACAACCAGATTGAAACATGCGCCATGCAGGGCGCCATGGACCATCCCTCCTTGGGTGCAGCGGGGTTAAACCATGTTACTCCATTGTCCGTCACCATGGTTCCGATTTGCAGTTGGCGCGGAGAAAGCCACACATCGATTTCTTGCTGCATGACGCGGAGCAGTTCCTCCCCTGTGTGACTTTGTTCTCCGAGGCAGGCCAGGTGTAGAACTGCGTGACACCGCTGTGCCCTACACATGTGGTATGATGGAGCAGTACTTGTGGAGGCTAAGATGGTGGAGGGGGAGGAGGAGGAGGAGGCGGACATTGGCGCAGGAGCCGCAGTTTGACAACGTGGAGGAGTAAGCGGCGTCTCCTGTCCAAGTTGTTGGTGTGCCTGGGCAGGAAGCACATTCAAATTTCTCAACACGTAGAATGCCGTATTAACTTGCTGCACACTCGGTAACAATAGCCCGCTAGGAGTTCCTTGCAAAAACTCTTCAATTGTATACCAAACATGCACTTAGGGCCGATTCATTTATAATTCTTTACTTTTAGAAAAATTTCTTATAGGTGCATAACATAGTGCAGAACGACAAACACCTTAGGCAAAGCAAACATATAATAAATGTGGCAGTACTTAGCTGACATGCAGAATTTCAATAGTTGTATGTTCATTATTTCATGGTAGAACACTGAAGGCTGATATCGGTGGAGTGGAGTGCAGCTATTGAAATTCTGCATGTCAGCTAAGTACTGCCACATTAATTATATGTTTGCATTGCCTAAGGTGTTTGTCGTTCTGCACTATGTTATGCACCTATAAGAAATTTTTCTAAAAGTAAAGAATTATAAATGAATCGGCTCTAAGTGTGTGTTCAGGAAGCACATTCACCCAGTGGCCCGTAAAGGACAAGTAATGGACCTCACAGTATTTACAGCTCCAGAAGACCGCGCTGACGAGCACCTAGGAACAAACAGAAAAGCTCAACGACTGTCCAACCTTCTGTTCAACATATTTATGAAGTGCTGGTAATGCCTTTTTGGAAAATAAATTACAGCTTGGAACTCACCATCTCGGCTCGGCACAAGCCATTAGTTCTCTGAACGGTGCAGAGTCCACCATTTGGAAAGGGAGGGATGCAGTACCAACAACTTGGACAGGAGCAGGGTAAAGTTTGCTGCACCTTAGGATGGTTGGACGCATATGTTGTCTCTTTGCAATCGCCTCGCTGAACGACTGCTGGCGCCATGAGTAGCAAGGAGCAGGAGCATCTGGACCGGGAGTGATGTCAAAGAGAAACAGCTCCCTTCTGCAGAGGTGGTCATCAAAAAATCGTTAATGGCCTTTCTCTGTTCATACAGTCGGTCCAACATGTGCAGGCTGGAATTCCAACGGGTGGAAACATTGCATATGGCATGCGCGCCACTGGGCGCTGCTGCTGTTGCTGTGGCGACAGGATGGACCACCACATCTGAGCCACGTTTCTCCCAGGCCACCGGATGGTGACGCTGCATGTGTTGACGCAGGGCCGTGGTACCAACGTTAGCTCCCTGGCCACGCTTCACTTTATGCCCACAGATTCTACATATACCCATATTCGGCTCCTCCGGTGTCTTAGCAAAGAACTGCCACACCGCCGAGTATCGGATTTTACCGCCAACGCTCGCACTGAGTAACTCTACCACCCCTGCCTCGCTGAGCCCCTGTGCCCCTACTTTCTTGGACCCGCGAAGCGGGTTTTTTAACCCCGTGGCCGCTTGGCTCCCGACTCACACTGCTTCTACCCTGCTGACTCACGGCCCCACAACCACTTGCTGGCTGCGCCGCTGCTTGACCCCGCAAGCTGACGGGCCCTCTTCTCCTGACGATGATGAAGCCCCTTTCCTCACACGGGGTCCCAAATGCGGTCGGTACTCATCATCTATTTGTGTTTCATCGTCACTGCTGTCCCCATCACCGGTCTTGGTATGCAGAGGCTTACCCCCCACAACATGACCTCCATGCCACTTCCACATCTATACTTTTCCGCCTACTGCAAGAAGCAGGGGTTTTGCCCCATTTTCTTCGCTGCCAGTAGCTGCTGACTGCCCTCCTCAAATTGTTCATCTCGCTATTTTATGGCGCTGAGCCCAGACCACATAGTAGATCTCTGACTGGGGGAACCGAATGGGACAGAGGCGGGTTGAGGACAAGTGAGGGCCGCTGACCCGCTCTTGGCTGGGGTTGTCAGATGTCATCTGGGAGGAAGTGAATGACCTAGTCAACCAATCAAGAACCATTGGGTTGCTGAACAAAAACACGGCCGCTGGATAACGCGGCAGTTGTGGCCTCACGAGTGACCCCTGCTGGCCGCGTTCCCCCTTGGGTGTTTTGCGACCCGGGCCGGGAAAGTTTTTTGCCTCTGCCACTCGAAAGGGGAAGGCCCGCCAAACCCCTTGTTTTCTAAATGTTTGTTTTAAAATGTTCCCGACACTGTTTGATGAAGATATTTGTATATTGGGTAAATATAAACCCTTTTATTTACCCCAAATGAACCCACAAACAAGGGTTTTAAATTTAACCCTTTGGATATGGGAAATTTTGCTACAGAAATTTTTTTTTTTGTGGCGGTGAAAAAAAAAAGTTTCTTTTTTTCTGAGGGAAATGCAGATCAACGCTTTTTAAATTTAACCCCCGGTTTTAAAAATTTCGCCAAAAACCCTTTTAGCAACCAAAAAACTAAAAAGTTTTTGCGTGTTACAAAGGCGTGTTTTTCGCTACACAAAAAAGGAAAAATTTTTAATTAACCCCCTTTGCTTGTGAATTTTTGCTACAGGAAAATTTTTAATTTTTTTGGCCCGGGGAAAAAGACGGGTTTATTTTGGGCACCACAACAGAAAAAAAAATGCTTAATTAACCCCTGGGGTGTAAAATTCCCCCCAAAAAAATTTAGCAACCAAAACTCGAGCCCTTTTTAGCGTATTTCAATGGCGGGGTTTTTCTACACTACAAAACAAAGGGGAAAAAATTTTTAATTAACCTTCGTTGGAATTTTGTACAGGAAAATTGTTTTAAATTTTTGGGGGGTGAAAAAGACGGTTTATTTTTGTCACCACGCATAAAAAAACAATGCTTAATTAACCCCTGGATGTAAAATTGCGGGCCCAAAAAATTTGGGGAACCAAAAAACTACGGCTTTTTAGCTTTTTCCCAAAGGGGTATTTTTTTACGCTAACAACAAGAGAAAAAAAATTTTAACTAACCTTCGCTTGTGGAAAATTTGGCGGGGAAGAAAATTTTTAATTTTGGCGGTGAAAAATAGGTTTATTTTTGTCACCCCCAGCAGAAAAAACAATTTCCCCTTTGTTTTAAACCCCTGGATGTAAAAATTTCGGCAAAAAAATTGGGGCAACCACCAAAAAATAAAGGCCTTGTAGGTGTTAAATGGCCCTTTTTTTCTATTAACACAACAAGAGAAAAAATTGTAATTTAAACCCTTCGCTTTGTGAAAAATTTTTTACAGGGGAAAAATTGTAATTTTTTGGGGGTTTTAAAAAAACGGTTTTTTTTTTGTCCAAGCAAGAGAAAAAAAACGCTTTAAATTTAAACCCCGGATGTAAATTGCGCCAAAAAAAATTTGAGCAAAACCCCAAAATACGGAGCTTTGTAACGTTTTTAAAATGGCGTGTTTTCTACGCTAAACAGCTAGAAAAAAATTGTTAAATTTTTCCTTCGTTGTGAAATTTTGGGACAGGAAAAAAGAAATTTTTTTTGGTGAAAAAGTTGGTTTTTTTTTTTGTCACCACAGCAGAAAAACAACACTTTTAAATTAAAAAAAAAAACCCCCTGGATGTTAAATTTGGGGGCCCCCAAAAAATTTAGGGAACCACAAAACTACGAAGCTTTGTAGGTGTTAAAAAAAAAAAATGGCGTGTTTTTCCCCTTTGTTTAAAAACAAGATAAAAAAATTTTAATTTAAATTCGTTTTTGAAATTTTGTACAGGAAAAAATTTTAATTTTTTGGGGGTGAAAAAGACGGTTTATTTTTTGTCCCCCACAGCATAAAAAAACCAATACTTAAATTTAAACCCCCGGATGTAAATTGCGCAAAAAAAAAATTTTAGCAACCCCAAACTACGAGCTTTAAAAAATTTGCGTGTTACAAAGGGGTGTTTTCTACGCTTACAAACCCAAAAGAAAAAAATTTTTAATTAAACCCTTCCGGGTTGTTTAATTAGGCTGCAAGAAAAATTTTATTTTTTGGCGGTGAAAGACGGTTTATTTTAGTCACCAAAGGGAGGAAAAACAACGTTAATTAACCCCCGGAATTTTTAAATTGGCCCCCAAAAAATTTAGCAACCCCAAAAATACGAGCCCTTTTTTTAGCGTGTTTCAAAGGCTTTTTTTTTTTTCCTTTAAAAAACCCGGTGAAAAAACTTGTTTAATTTTAAAACCCTTGCTTGTGAATTAGGTATGGAAAAAAATTTTTTTGGCGGGTGAAAGATGGTTTATTTTTGTCACCCCCAGCAGAAAAAAAAAACATTAAAATTAAAACCCTGGATGTTTAAATTTAAGGCAAAAAAATTGGCAACCACAAACTACGGCTTTGTAGCCCCTACCAAAAGGGTGTTTTTTACGCTACAAACAAAAGGGAAAAAAATTTTAATTTTAACCCTTTTCTTGTGAATTATGCTTTCAGGGAAAAAAGTATTTTTTGGGGGTTTAAAAAGACGGGGTTTCTTTTTAGTCACCCCAACAGCAGAACAACGCCCAATTTAAAAACCCGGAATTTTTAAATTGCGCAAAAGAAATTGAGCAGGGCCCAAAAAGAATGGTATTTGTATTGTTAAAAACGCTGTTTCTTTTAAAAGAAAACAAAAAGGAAAAAGGCTAAGATTCCCCCTTTGGGGAATTAAAATTTTTCTGTGAGCAAGATAGCATTAAAATGTTATGCAGTTGGGATGGACGCACACTGGACTTCAGATCCCCTTACCCACAAAATCAGAAAAATGAAAGTTAAAAAGAAGCAGTCTCTGAGACAAACTGGGGACACCCCCCAAAAAAAGTGTATAAAAATCAGTTTTCAGTTTTAAAAGCTATTACATGCAGTCGCAGCCCGCACCCTTCCCCGATCAGGACGTGAGGAGAGTGTGAGCTTAAAAAGCGTCGCGCCCGGAATTTATAGTGCCGGTGAATCACAGATCCCCCGGGGCTCTGATTGTTTTATTTTGCACATTTCATGCCGGCCCAGCCTTCTTCCTCCCAGAGTGCTTTTTCCCCATGTAAACGCCTGTGCTCGCCCGCCATTTTATCCCAAACCAAAAAAGCACACTTGTTCACCCCAAGTCCCCAAAATTTGACACGTTCAGAACCCCAAGTTTTCCTGAAATTCTAAACCCAAATTTCCCCCTTCCTTTCGGGAAAACAATTCGCCCATCTTTTTAAATTTTCAGTTTTACTCACAGCATTTGTATAGGACCACCTATAGAGTGGTCATACACCCTACAGGTGCACAAGACTGGAGTACTTCTGGGATTTCCATGCAGTGGGAATTAGGTCCAAACAGAGTGTGCTGACATAGCAACAAGTAGAGAAAAGTCTATCTTCTAAGACATGTATGCACCTTGTACCACATTTTAAATGATTCCATAAGTATTCAAAGCTTTTTTCAGGTCAAGGGTGACCCAGAGAAGGCCTTTGTCTGGTTGGTGTGTAAAGAAAGCTAGAGTTGCCTTTAGGAATATCTTCCAGGTATGGACAACTGAATCCCTAACCACACAAAGTGACATTGGTGGTTGATACAGGCAGCAACACAGACATTTGATTTTGAGCAAGTCCAACCAACTCCCAACTCCTTGACATAAGCATTTGTATAACTACTGCCATTGGTGTTTTGTCTTTTGAGTTGATAACTTTGACTTTTCATCTATATGTCCCTGTTTATGAGCCCTACACATCAAGGTTTGTTGAATTACAGGCTGAAGCATTTGTTCCAGTTTGGATCACAATGAAATAAACAGAGCTGTACACTTTGTACCAGACCTATTTAAAAAAAAACACTTCAGCACCCACCATATTTCTCATTCAGTTTCCATCTGCATTTTCATTACATAACAATTACTTGTCTACTAGTAATTATAAGCTTTATTCTTGGAACTTAATAGCACATGTTTTAGCTTATGAAAGCAAATGCATTGTACTCAATATTAAAGAATTAGATTATGTCATGCTGCATGTGTCATGAAAGTTGAACAGTTGAAGCAAAAATCCTATTGTTTGTCATTGTCTAACAAAGTCCTCAGTATTTCCTATGTGATCCACACAGCATTATGGGAGAAGCAGCTGAGGAGAAGGCATATCCTCACTTTGGAAACCATAGTTTTCAACTTTTTTGCTGACTCAGACCCTCAACTCCTGTCTTTTTTCAATGGGGACCCTCAGAATGTTGGTAATCTAACAAATCAGTAGCATTGTACCCAATGAAAAGTGCGTACTAGATGCACATTAATAGCAAACCTTAAAGAAATAATGAATTGTCTGAATTTACTACAGTTACTACAGTTAGCGTTCTTCAGTTCAGTGCAGCGGCTGTGCCTGTTTATCACTGCACAACATGTTCAAACGTCGCTCAATGTGAAACACATATCTCATCTTCAATGTACAATAATGATAATCAATAAAAGAGGCAATACAGGCAGTCCCCGACTTTCATCGTTCCGACTTACATACATCCCCTAGTTACAAACGGAGACTTATGGGGTGTGGCTGACATTCAACACTGAGTCACGCCCCATGATAACCAAGTGTCAGTATGCCACAGCTGCACATGAGATACAGAACGTTAGGTGAAATCTTCTAAAAAAAGGGCACAGACAGCAAAACAAATGTAATAACTATTCCCTGCACTATCCAAAACTAACTGGAATTACATTTAATAAATATACTTGTACCGACTTACATACAATTTCAACTTAAGAACAAAATCACAGTCCCTATCCTGTTTGTAACCTGGGGACTACCTGTAATTATTAAAAGTAAAACTGCACATTATAGTGACCATTTCATATAATAAAAAATAAGGATATAATACTGGTGATTATAACAAAAATGTGAATGGAAAAATATTTATTTAAATAATAAATTAATTTAAGAGCAAAGGTGCACAAATTCATATACACATAATGAGTTGTCCAATATATTGCACTCTATAAATAACAATCCCAATAAAGTTTATACGGAGACATCCCCCTCTCATAGGTGAGAACACACAATATATATACCGAGACATCCCCCCTTCCATAGATGAGAATGCACAATATATACCATGTCATCACCCCACCCATAGACGAGAGCACACAGTGTTTACTGAAACAACCCCTCCCATAGATGAGGTCGCCCAGTATATACCGAGACATCACCCCCAGAGATGAGATCACACAGTATATAAAGAGACATCACCCCCCATAGACAAGAGCGCACAGTATATACCGAGGCATCATCCCCCCATAGATAAGAGCGCACAGTATATACCGAGACATCACCCCCCATAGACAAGAGCGCACAGTATATACCGAGACATAACCCCCCCAAAGGCACGAGAGCACAGGATATACCGAGACATCACCCCAATAGATGAGAGCGAACAGTAAATCCAAAGTCAACACCACATAGACAAGATTGAATATTATATACCATTACATCACCCTTCCCATCGAAGAGAGCGCACAGTATATACTGAGATATCACCACTCCCATAGATGAGAACACAGTATATACCAAGACATCAGCCACATAGACAAGATTGCACAGTATATACCATTAAATCACCCTTCTCATAGACGAGAGCGCACAGTATATACTGAGACATCACCCCCATAGATGAGAGCGCACAGTATATATTGAGACATCACCACTCCCATAGATGAGAACACACAGTATATACCAAGACTTCACCTTCAATAGACGAGAACAAACAGTATAAATTTAGACATCACCCCTCCCGTAGACGAGAACATACAACATATACCAAGATATCACCTCCCATAGACGAGAGCGCACAGTATCAACCGAGACATCACCTCCCATAGACAAGAACACACAGTATATTCCAAGACATCACCCCCCAGAGATGAGAGCGTACAGTATATACTGAGACATCACCTCCCATAGATGAGTGTACACAGTATATACTAAGACATCACCCCTCCCATAGACCAGAGCACACAGTATATACCATGGCATCACCCCCCAGAGATGAGAGCGCACGGTATATACTGAGACATCACCCCTCCCATAGTCGAGAACACACAGTATGAACACACAGCATATACCAAGAAATCACCTCCGATAGACAAGGGCGCACAGTATCAACCGAGACATCACCTCCGATAGACAAGAACACACAGTATATACCAAGACATCACCCCTCCCATAGACAAGAGCGCACAATATATACCAAGATATCACCTCCAATAGATGAGAGCGCACAGTATAAACCGAGGCATCACCTATCATAGACGAGAGCGCACAGTATATACCAAGAAATCACCCCCATATACGAGAGCACAGTATATACCAAGACATCACCCCCATATACGAGAGCATAGAATATACAGAAACATCACCCCTCCCATAAACGAGAGGGCACAGTATATACGGAGACATCATTCCCCCCACCTATAGATGAGTTTATTGGGATTATTATTTATTATTTATAGTGTGCAACATATTGGACAAATCATTATGGGCGACATGTCAGAAAAGAGGCGCTTCCACGCCGGTTTTAAGGCACAGTAAATGAGTGTATAGTGCGCTTGAATAAACCTGTCAAAAATCCATTGTCTGATATATATGAGCCTAGTTTTAGTGTACAACAGATCATTTATATAGATAATAGGATAGCAACAGTTTTTTGGTGCAAAATACGCCAAAAAAATGATACAGCCCTAATGGGACACATCGCCTTATGTATATATACAGTATATTTGTCCAACTTTGCTCTCAAATGAATTTATTATTTAATTAAATCTTTTTATTCATTCACATCATTGTCATTATAATCACCAGCATTATATTTTGTTTTTATTGTATGAAATTAGAAATTGTTTATTATTGAATAAACCTCCTACTACAGGTAAAAGATGAAAAAAAAACTGTTCCTCAAGCTTAAGACACTGTATGGCGCAGTTTCACATTTAATCTTCATATATATTTATTTGAGCTTGAGGAACAGTTTTTCAATCTTTTGTCTGTAGTAAAAGGTTTATTCAATAATAAAAATATAAGACTATATTATATACAGAGAGAATATACCTGGCCCTGACACACCAAGTGTGACCGCAAGTGGCCCAAGATTAATCATGCCAAAATGGAGGCCTAGATCAACCTCACATGATTACAGACACTGCACCAACACATTGCTTGGTGATTGGAGGGCAGGATAGCGCACTCATAAGTATGCCATGGCAGAGGATTACAGCGGAGAAGAGTCTTTATCTCCTCCGCACAAATAGTGCTAAAACCAGAAGTCCTTGGCAACCTGCGGCGGACCCTCAGGGGTCCGTGGACCACAGGTTGAGAGCCCTTGATCTATGGTGCTATCTGTTGTCAATGGATGAGACAGAAGTACAAAACATCCCTACCCCCTTCTATTTTTTTTAAGCTTAGGCCTCTGTTGCTAATTCTGAATTGTACTTCTCTTCTTCACCCTTCTGCCAATCACTGGCTACTCATTGCCCAGTAAATTTAGTTTAAACTACTAACTTGGACATATCAGGCTCTCCACAACCTGTCCTTTCCATACATGTCTGCCTTTATCTCCTTAGACCTCTCCTCAAGCAATCTTAGCTCTTCATACAGTAGGAGTTTGTTCTCTGCTCTTCTTTTGTCACAATCACCTCTAAGATTTCTCAAAAATATCACATGAAGACCCATCTCTTTAGGGTAACCTTACAATCCCCCTAATGCCACTACAGCACCATATCAACATGTTCATTCCTCACCTTCTGTCTCCTTCCCACTCCCTTGTAGATGGTAATCCCTTTCTTTTGATATTATTGTATGTATCTTGCTCTAATGTGACCACTAGTTTTTTACTTAAAGAACAGGATGGTAGCTCAGTGGTTAGCACTGTTATCATGCAGAGCTGGGGTTGTGAGTTCGAATCTGATCGGGGCAAGATCTGTATTGAGTTTGTGCATTTTTTCCACATTTACATTGCTTTCCTGTAGGTACTCTGTTTTCCTCCAACATGCTAAATACATACTTATGTGTTTATTGGCTTTGTATAAAATTGACCCTGGTGTTTTTGTACTTAAAATAGAGAAATAACATTTTGAACAGAGTGATTTTGGCAGGTACTTATGTGATACCATAAAAGTAACAAAACTTAAATATTTGGTCCCTCAACACTGTACTACACTATCAATTGGTTCTGGGATGATCATTGTATGTTGAAACCATAACTATATGGCAAACTGGAAATTGATTCAATAGCTCCAAAATGTCATAAACGTTACATACTGTTTAACAGTCAGAAAGAGCTGCTAGGAGCTGGAAATCACTTTCTATGTACTTTATACACAAAAATAAAATAAAATGGGTCTTTCCCCTGGTGACAAAAGAAGCTGCTCATCCTGGCATATGTAAAGAGCAGTACAGGGCATGTAATACTGCACTATACTGTAGGAGTCGCTATTAGACCACCAATCACTACATGCACTTCACTGATACAGTGGTTTCACCAGTAAAATATTCATGATAATCAGTTGGATCTTACATTAATCACATGTTCCACAAATCAGCAGTGTCTGTGACATTGTATGGTGAAAGTGATTTCCTGATATAGGGCCACATGTATGAAAACTATCTACGTCTAAAACTCACTTTATTGGCCATAGCAACCAATCAGAGCTCCCCTCTCATTTTTCCAAAGCACTATAGGAAATTAAAGGGGTGCTCTGATTGGTTTCTATGGGCAACAAAGTGAGTTTTAGACCTAGAAAGTTTTCATGCATGTGGCCCATAATGTCCCAGAAAAGACCATTGTATGGTGAAAATATTGTATCATGAGGCCATTGTAACTTTAAGGGAGCACCATAAATAATAAAATAATAATAATAATAATAATAATAACAACAACAACAACAAATGGATTGTATGAAATTAGAAAAAAGGTATCTGCCTTTTTTTAGAGACATCACTACTGTTGTCCATTGTTTTTTTCTTGCATTGCATTTCATCCCTTTTAATTAGGGCTGCATTGCAATAATTGATAAGATCTATGCAGGTTCGGACTGGCCCAGAGGGGAATAGGGCAAACCCCGATGGGCCACTGACGATGGCCGAGCTGGAGATGTTTTTCAACTACATATGCATCCTCGTGAGAGGCAGAAAAGCAGAGAAAGAGGTAAAAATCAAGATTCTGAGTATAGTAGGAATGTACAGTCATTAACGGTAGCTGTAGGGTGGGGCCCCAAAATAATCTCCACCATTGGGCCTAGAAAAAACTCAACTGGTGGGCCCCTGAAATCCACTCTACCTGTAGGCCACAGGCATCCTTGTCCAATATTGGCTCTATGGACAATAATGGCTCTGTTTTTGGAAGTTTTTTTTGTGTTTTGATATTGCCTCTTGCAAGAGCAGAGATAGACAGCTGAGGGCTCCCTTCATGAGTTGTATATGGACCCTTTTCTGTCAAATATATCAAAAAGTCTTTTCAACAATCCACCAGTAGTTGTTAGCCATAAAATTAATTCTCTTAGGCATCTACCTGTAGTTGAATAGACAACAGAAATCTGTCAACAAGGTCTCCTTACCCACTGGGCTCTTGTGCATCTGTAAAATCTGAACCCATGATATGTCTGCCCGTGAAGCTGTCTTCTAGATGTAAGATCTACAGAGTAATTGTAATAGGTAATATGAGTATCTTAACAGGCTGCCGTCAGACAGATCAGCTTATATGATTTCATTTTATCACGTAACATTTTTATTTCCATTTTATTCCTTTATTTGTCTTTTTCATTTCTTGTGCCTAATTACTTGGCAGTCATTCACTACCACCGTGTTTGGTTTAAAATTGGACACTAAGCAAAGTCATTACATTCATAAACTTTGTTACGGGCGTTTCATGAATGTTTGATATTCAGGAGTAAAAAAAAAGGCTTTTATGGTTGACGCTTAGTGAAACTGCCAAGTCAGTGAAGTGAGCTGAGCAGAGGTCCAGGAAGCAAGTAAAAAAAAATACATTTAATGACAAACAGCATTGTAACTGACTGACAGCTTTGTGGTTTCATGACTGATATGAATTTTAATGTTGGAATAATTTCTGTCAGATTTCTAACTCTGTATTGCAATAAGTAATTTGACTATTTTGGACACAAACTCATTAAAGTGGAATAAATTCCGTGGGATAAAACAAACTATATTTTCATAAATTATTCCTGTAAAACCAAAGTTCGATCTGTTGTGCTTTAATGCACTTGTTGCCTGATGTTCGGATATGACCCTGAAATCTAGATTTTTTGTTGTTCTGCCCATTGAACATTACTGAACATACTTTACTAGTACAGATGTATCAATACAATTTTTGCAACAATGTTTGATAACAACCAGATCCTAAGATCTAAGCTCAGGCCCCGTTTACAGATTTGGAGCATAAAGTGGAAGAATTAACTACAAAAAGAGTACATTACAAAAAAGAAGGTATGTACTGTATATTTACCTTCAGATGGATTTAAATGGTATATTATTAAAATTATATATATATTTATATAAATATATAAATTTATATATATATTTATATATTATATATAATATTATTTATAATATTCATCTCTGGATACTTTAACTTTTAAAGCTGAAGGACTGAAGAGTACTTACAATTTACAAAAAGAGTACATTATAAAAAAAAGAGTACGTACGAAGTATAATGTATATTTACCTTCAGATGGATTTAAATGATATTATATATATAAATATATATATATATATATATATATATATATATAATCACTCATCTGGATATCTTTAACCCTTTAAGCTGAAGGACTGAAAAGTGCTCAATGAGCAGCTAAATTTTGTAGTTTTTGCCTCTTTGCGTTTCAACGGTCATAACATTTTGATCTTTTAAGTGATGCAGTTGTATGGGGGCTTGTTTTGTGTGGGAAAAGTTGTTTTCTTGGGGGCATTATTTACGTGTACAAATAAATTAATGTAGATTTTTTTTATTATTTTTTGGCTTTTTTAATTATTTTTTTTACACCATTCACATTTCACTCTAAATAACCAGTTGGATCAATTCTACAGGATAATATTGTCATGTAGATACCTAAGATGTGTAGTTTTTGTTGTGTTGGTGTGGTTGTGTGTGTGTGTTTGTGTGTGTGTGGTGTGTGTGTGTGGTGTGAGTTTCTGTGTGTGTGTGTAACGTATGCACGATGCCTTTTTTATCAAATATTTATTTTTCTTTTATTTATTTTGTACTACAGTTTTTTTTTTTTTACAATTTTTTTTTTTTTTATTCTGTAAAGGGATAACTTTTACACATTTTTATTTATTAATTTTTTTACTTTTAGTAATGTATTAGCACAGTGTGCCCTGAACGCTGGCTTGTTACACAAACAGCCCTGGGGCTACTGTAGGAGCCCAGGGCTGACTTTGGAGATGTTGCCCGGGCTCTGTCAGGTCACTGGGAGTCCCAATCACCCGACAGAGCAGGGGAATTCCCTAGGATTATGCTGCAGCTTAAGCGTCGGGGTGCGTCAAAAGACAGAGGGTTGTCATTAAGGGGTTAAATAAGATTATTTAACCCCATTTCATATTCTGGCTACAACTCTAGGAATGTTGAATTATGGTACCCAGCATACCCAGGTACCCAAGGCATTGTACGCTTAAGAAAACACCTTTTTGTTAGAAGAGTTTCCCTAGCTTTAATTTGATTGCAGGATGAGGGCCACCATCAAGGCAATGTTAGCAGTACTATTGTCAGTGGCCTAGTCATATTTAAAAAGGGCCTACTAATACAGTGCAGGAAAGGAACTATTTATGGGCAGGATGCCTAGATGCTTCAGAAATTTAAATTGGGATGGGCAGGATGCCTAGATACTGGCTGAAATTACTAATGGCAGCCCTGTAAAAAGTGTTTTACTGCTGTCAAAAAATTATGATCTGCAAAGAAGAACAATATAAACATTTTAATATCCCCTCAGCCCAACCACAAGGGGAAAGAAACATGGTATAGCTTCCACTGAAATTAGGATGATGGTTTACCAGAGATGGGGGTAAATCACATTTTTGTACATGGCACATAAACCATAGCCCACTGTGCAATGCAAATGTAGCAAAGCATACCTTGATGGTGATATCCTGGGTTATCATGTTATCTGTTCTAAGCTCACAACAAAAGCCATTAAAAATAATTGAAAAAGTTAAGAAACATTTATGTGCCATGATATCCTAGAATATCATCTGTCAAGTTTATTTTTGCTGCACCTGTAAATCAAATGTAATTCAGAAGAGACTAAATTTGGTTTGTAGGACCTTATGGCTTTTCAGCTGTATATGTCAAGGAAGGTCTTTTTTCAAGGAATCCCAACCCAATATATACCAATGATGGAGGGCTGCAACACTATGGAATGAGGCCCAAACTAAAAAAAAAACCTTTAGAGGTGTTATGTACTTAATGTTATGGTTACTAGTGACAGGACAGTCTAAGGAATACCCTGATATTCACCATTTAGCCCATTGTACAAGTGATCTAGACATCGAGTAGGGAACACCTAAGTCAGTACACCCAAAGTGGCCTCTCGTGCTGACAGCTGATGTAAAGAAGTGGTACCAGAGGAATAGACAGAAGGCATAGTCAGGTCCTTAAAACAGAATTTAGAGAAAGGAAAAATCATACATTTAAAATATATATTCTGATAAATATTTAAAAAAATGTTTATCTATGAAGCTACTGCAGCAATTAGTGCCATGAATATGGGCACTGTATAATAAAAAGTGAAATAGGAGGAGTGAAGCCAAACAGGTGTGTAAAGAAGGGAAAAACTGAGTCACTTACCCTTCCCTAACACTATGCAGGGAATTTCCCTGTCTGGAACCTAACCCTGCAGGCGCTATGTTCACCCTAGAATTCCCTCAAAAGCATAAATCCCAACATGTTTCGACCATCTCAAATATTTCTGACACTAAGACTCGTCATTTGTATTGAACTTGTGTCTGTTTTTGCATACTTGTGTCAGTGTATGCTTACATAGGCTTGCTATATGTAATACCTCATGCAATACACAAGCTATTACAGTACTAATATTTATTTTGCTCCTTGCTATTTATGGAGGAATTTGTGGCATTGTTACACATGAAATATTTCATTGTAATTTGTCTGTTAATCATTCATCCTATCCTTTTGTGTTGCCTCTCATCTGTCCCCTGAGGAGATCCAAGAAATATCTGAGAGGATCAAAACATGTTGGGATGTACGCTTTTGAAAGAATTCTAGGGTGAACATAGCGCCTGCATGGTTAGATTCCAGACAGGGATCCTCTTATTGGGGCAAATACCCTGTCTATTGTTAAGGAAGGGTAAGTAGCTCAGTTTTTCTAGGGTCTACTAGGGACACTTTTTTCCCTTTTTTACATACCCGTTTGGCTTTACTCCTCCTATTTCACTTTTTTATTATATAGTGCCCATATTCATGTCACTAATTGCTGCAGTAGCTTTTTAGATAAACATTTTTTTAAAAAAAATTATCCATTGAAAGTTATATTTTAGATTTATGATTTTCCCTTTCTGTAAATTCTGTGTCTATATTGGGGAACCTAGTGGCATATACAGTGTCACTACATAAGTTAAGTATTTGTGTATAATAAGGTCCTCAACAGTAGGTCAGGGCTGGCAGAGTACTTCCCTCATCAGGTCATAGGCAGAAGGTTAGGGCAGGCAGAGTACTTTCCTAGGCAGGTCACAGGCAGAAAGCAGAGCAAGAGAATTCACACAGGAAATTGTAAACCAACGCCAGAAAGCACACCAAAGTACTGGCATGGGAGGAAGTCGGTGTCCTTCAATAGGGATAAGATGGAAAGTTATTGATTTAGAAAAGTTGGGTGGCTCTAGGGAAAAGCCAGCAGCAGAAGAGTGAAAAGCTGACAGACACATGACAAGCAGTACAGAAGTAAATGAGGGTTTCTGTGGCCAATGGGATGGCCCATGGTATGACTTCTAACACTTATTATAGTCTATGGCTTTGTGGCTATATAGGTATAGGTAAACAATAGAAAAAAAATATCTGCTGTACCATAATATCAAGGGATAACGGATGTAAAAGGTTTATAAACAAATTAAAATATTATAAAATTATAGGTTTATAAAAAAAATTTTTGCACTGCCATAGTCAGTGCATTTCAGAACTAAATTGTTCATTTTTTGTGAATGCCTGACGAAGGTGTCCACTCTCGAAACAAGATAACCGTCACCAAACAAAATTAATATTATATAGGTTTATGAACCTTTTTAGTTGTGGTAGACATTACAACTTCTAGTTCCCTTTTCTGTCTAGACATCTTTGTTCGGAAACGTTGAACTACTTTTGATGTCCTGTTTTAGCAGCTAATGATTTAATCATGCTGCTTTTTGCACTATACAGGCATGGTGCCATCACCTAAACATGTCCTTTTTTCCCAACATTACCACATAAATATAGTAGTCCCACGATAAAATTATCACACTGTGTCTGTTATTGCAACTGCCAAGGAAAACATGAGAAAGTTTTTTTTTTGTACAAAGTCCTTGAAAACTTTTGATCTTACATAAACCATGAGAAATGATAATGATTTTCTGTGAGAGGCTTTTGAATGTTATGTGAGGTTTTGTTAAAATGAACTTACCTGCGGAGATTCTTATTTGATTTATCGAATGATTTATACAGATTGTAAAGTTTGCACAGCAGTGTGATTGGATGAATACTACTGATTGGTAAACAGAGATAGCTTGAGTCATCTAAAGCATTTGATGGGTCATTTCACACCCAAACTTATATTGCAATTGATTTTTTTTTCTTGCTTCGGATAGAATTACAAACAGGAGTAGAGTCCATGTTCACATTTCAAAATCTGTTCAATTGGTAGTAGGAATTAAATGAAAACAAGTATACTTCTGTCTATGGATGTCAAGGACTGCCAGAGAGTGGTAATGACTCTCTGCAAACCACCATACATGTGCAGTAAATATAAACCTGACATTTATTGTATACACCAAAAATAACACAACCATCCCACGAAAGAATAAAGATATATAAATTTTATTGAATATAATAAAACATGGTAAGATAAAAATCCCTACCCACACAAGACAACATATAAACACCTAATCCATGATCAATAGTGCATAACATAAATAATGTATAAATAAATAAATACATCTCACAGGAACACATATATATGATATTCAATATAACCCATATAAAAATGGCATAATAGCAATACTGAACCTTTGATAGACCAATGGATAGGGCTGAAAAACCCAACACACATTTCGCTATTAGCTTCGTCACAATTATCACAGTCACCATTAACATTGCTATTTATTGCCCGCTGGTGAATAGGTGTTGTCTGACATTTATTGCGTTATATGCAACAAGCTCTTACATGATGTTTTTTTGGCATATGACATGTTGTCAGTTTAAAGTTTGTTACATCTGTAGTTACAATACACCTGACCCATATTAATGTATGTAAGTTGCAGGCCTCTTATGGTCATGGGTCCACAGGACCATGCCCTAATTGATGCTTAAGTGAGGTCCAACTCGGATGTAGGCACAGATATATTTATATTTTCTAGCAAAAGCCTGATTAAAGGGGTTGTCTCACTACATCGATTCATCTGACCTCAGTCTTGTTTTCTCG
Source organism: Phyllomedusa bahiana (assembly GCA_025379985.1). Classification (NCBI taxonomy): domain Eukaryota; kingdom Metazoa; phylum Chordata; class Amphibia; order Anura; family Hylidae; genus Phyllomedusa; species Phyllomedusa bahiana. The sequence continues at coordinate 20,007 of JAODAL010031363.1, forward strand.
GTTTCGTTTTTGAATTCAGTGGCGTGTTTACTGACTTTACTGTTTACTACTGGCCTGCAGTAACAAGCTTCTGAGGACACCTGGTCTGTAGCTATAGCAACCAGCACTGGCATCCTGTCAGGAGCGATCAAACAGGTCTGTAGCTATAGCAACCTGAGGAGCTGATGCAGCCCATACAAAAGGGGATATCTAGGAATATGTAGGACACTGTTAATAGACACATATTGCAAAGTTACTAGTTTTTTCAAGATCTTTAAAAGGAAAAGAAATCATTGTAGTGAGATAACCAATTTAATATAGTTGACACTGGCTAACCAAAGAAACATTGAATATAAAATATAGAGCTCCAATTTTTTAAAAATTTATGATCATACTGCAGAAAAAAGATTGAGTTGTAGAACAAAGATTCCAAATATCAGGACGTCCAAAATGTGGTAGTTTACTGAAAGTTCGATTATGTAAAGATCATTCCATTATTCATCAATAGAGAGGAAAGTTACAAATATCTTCTATAACCATCATTTCTTTTTCTTGCTTTCCTTAGCATTATGTGGTGGAGATGTAAGAGGTCCAAGTGGCACAATACTATCTCCAGGTTACCCTGAATTCTACCCCAACTCTCTGAATTGTACATGGACCATAGAAGTAACTCATGGAAAAGGTAATATATAACACTTTACATACTTGAATGTTGTCACTTAATATTACCAGCCCCAACGGCTAGGCTTGTCTTGTTAATATAACATCTTTAAACCAACGATGGGATGATAAACACAGCTGTAGTAAGTAGATCCATCACTAGATGCTAGCGGGATGTTGTGAGTGTGATAATAATGTAATTCTAGATACATATCATAAAGTTCAGAAAATGGACTATAAAGGTTGAAGAAAGGGAATTTTCTGTTTCAGTAGCATTAAATGTTAAATACTGTTACCCTTTTAGTGGTGCCTACAGAGTATTCATTTTGTTAGCTTGGATATGCTTAAGACCAGAGTTACTGTTATAGTCATCACTATTCAGAAAATAAGAGGGAATTAGAGTTTTCTTTACCTTCTATCCTTGCTACTAAGTATCAAGCTTTGCATAATTTGTTCTCAGTATAGTTGCTTTATCTCTATTAAGAGAATTGCACAGTGCATTAAATAGCTGCATGAAGAACAAGGCAGTTGATGGCACTGCATTGATTAGGAGCACTCATGTTGTGAAAGCTGTTACATTAAAAGAAGACTTAATTGGAACTACACTGTTCCCTCTTCACATTATCTCTATATCATTCCGATGTCTTTGATAGACAATGCTAACAGGTTTTTCCTCAAATACTCTTTATTGGGTTTAACATCATTATTTTATTTTGGCTTTACTTCACTTTACATTGTAAAAAAAGAAAAGTTATTTTGCGAAAGATTCCGCCTATAATATGTATTTTTTGTATAGAAAGTGAATCATTGCTTGGAGCACTAGATAGCCATAGGTAAAGATTTTTATTTAACACATGAGTCAGATATTCTGAAGACATCTTCAATATTGCGATGAAGACATCGCTCATTTTTATTGGGATCCAATTTGGATAGACTTTTACAAGATACAAAGTTTTGGATAAGGTTAAAATACATTGGCATAGAGAGGCATCATTGAAGTTATTATTTTAGTGCTGTGTATATGTATATGAATTGCTTTGTATGAAGACTTGAACTGTTTCAAGTTTGGCTACCAGCACAAAAAATTTTGTAGTCATAGGGGATTTTGGTTTAGTGAATTGGGTGCTGTATACTTTTAACACTGAAATTGCAACAGCAAGAAGAAAAAGTCTTGCAAATATGGACATGCATAAGGATAAATCATAAAGAAAAAGGAAACAAAATACTTAAAACATTTTATTTTAATCAGTATTGATTATATGTACCACATGAAAAAAACAAGCACTTACATGCCTTGGAATGCTATTATTGAGGTTATTAATGGTTATCTGAGAAATGCTAAAGGTTCTTGTTCAAATCATCATGACTGGCTGCTGGAAGCTTCCTTTGCAATTTCCAACCAATGATTTCCTAAGGGGTACTAAAGGAGTCAAACCGAAGACATTTCAGCCAAGGTAGCACTTTAATCATGAAACCCTCTCAAGAGCATTTACAACATGCTTTGGTGTTAAAAACAACCCCTGGGAAATTTTGGGAAATAACCCTGCCTAGGTTTTAAAATATAACACCAAGCTTTTAGTGCCCTAAATGAAACAGAGGGGTCCAAATTACCATAAATTTCCAACCCACACAATAATCCCAGGAATAGGACAAGTGTGATATTCCCTTTTGAAGGCCTCTTTGTGGTGTTTCCCATGTGGCTTCCAGACCAATTTCTGACGATCATTGAATACGAGACTAAAGCAGGACTCATAACTGAAGTGGATACCGTATATCTTTATTCTAACCTCCATTGGTATCTTGTGTTACCATATACCTTTGGGAAGCGTGGCGGGGTCAAAAAAACATCTGTGTGTTGGATGTTGTGCTTGAAGCCCAGTATTGTGAAAATGTCTTCTGAAATAATAATTTCATTTGAAGTACTGAATTGGTAATTATGCATTATTCATACTATCAGATGATCTGATTGCTAAAAAAAAAACTTTACTTTCATTCTGACTTTATTTCCCCCCAAAAGTACTTTTTGGGGTTGGGCTTAAAAGGTTTTTTTACAATCTTGAAACTCCTGCTCTTACCTTTTGTATAATATAGGGCCCTGTCCTACTTGGTGTTGCAATTTCCATGTTGAGAAATATAACAGAAGTAAAAATGCTTGGGAAAATTTAAAAGGGGGTTTCCAGCCCGATAAATGCTTGTTCTCCGTCGGGGTTGAATGAAATGAAGGAAGTCTCATACTTACATCCTGGATGCTCCCGTTCACTCCTGGGCCGCCGCTCCATTCATCCAGGCTGAAACAGTGAATGTTCATTATTCACAGGAAAGCTCCAGCCAATCAGTGAACAGGAGCATTTACGAGGTAAGTATGAGTCTTCTCTTCTATTTTCACTCATTCCCCGACGGTTGAATGAGTATTGATTGGTCCAGGAATGCCCCTTTAATTATGGTATGATTTAACTCCAAACCAACATAAAAGTCTACAGTGTATCTGTTTATGGATCCTTAACTGAGTGTGTATTATTATTCCATACCTTGCTCTCAGAGGGTTTTTTTTTTTAGCAACTTTAGGTTCTTACTAAAAAGAAACTGCTCTAGTGACCAGATAATAAATGTGGGCCCAACTTTTGAAACCTTTGTCAATCAATTGTAAGCACTGAGATAAGATACAGCTTGTAACACATTTCACTTGATGTGGTATTTATAGGGACCAGGTAAAAACAAGGGCAGCCATTCAATACTTGATCAAACAGATCAGTGGCCAAAAACTACAAATGCCCTTTTTAGAAGGGGGGGAGAGATGTCATGATGAAAATATTCATGATGAAACAGATAATCATCAGTTGAATCCTAGAAGAATATACAGGATTTGTTGATGGAGCCATCACACTCATACAATTTTTTTAAAAATTTAAAGACATTTGCTTTAAATGAAATTTAATTGTGTTCTTAAAGGGGTTTTTGCATGAAGTGAGTTGTTTTCCCTTTTTTGGGTTTAAGGAGAAAATATAAACAAATCATGAATGGAGGGGGGAAAGAGGGGGGGGGGTGGCAGTGAGGGCACAGGGGGAGAAATAAGGTGCGTCGCAATGTTCACTCAAATAAAAACAGAAAAACCCATTGGATTGTCTATATAGTCTAAAGCCTCATACATTTCACTTTCTCCACAGCCCCCTTGGGAACCATCAGTTCCCTGTCATAGATAAGAAGTGCGGGAAAAACGCAAGCGCGGCCTGTCGGGCCCCTGCAGCCTCCTGGTTGTGTCAGTCAAACTTTTAATAACAAGGTTAAAAAGAAACTGTACCCACAGGCTTCATTTTTTGTAATCACAATATTTTGAAAAGTGTTTTAAAACCATTTTCGGGGACCCTCGAAACCCAAAACATGGGCAAAACCCCCCTTAAGCCTTATACTTTACCATCCATTGGTTTGTTCCTAAATTTCTCATAGACTGAATTTGCCAAATCCCCAATAATTCTTGATGACTGCAAATTAATGTCTTGTAATCTGGAATGTGTTGTTCATGCCAGAAATTGACCCGATATACACTTATGAATTGACCACCCTAGCTCTTTTTACCCATCACATCCTAACCATACAAACACACAAACATTGGTCTAAGCCATGACCTTGGCTCATTTCCCAGACATGGCTCTCTTCTTTGCTGAATGCCTCAACAGAAAGGATAATTACATACTGGTTTTAGTCAGTGATTTTTACTTCAAAATTTTAACCTTTAAACGGCTCAAATTTTTAGTATTTCCTTTTTTAATCTGTTCTTTTATAGAGTTCTGGGTGCCATCTGTTGATGAGCTTCGTCACAATTCATTGCCTGTTGCATGTGATACGCTCTAAAAAGGGCAAAGTTTAATTCCACCGGTGTTCAGTAAAGAGCATCAGGATATGGATAGAAATTGCAGCTGTCATGTAAATACTGTAGATTCCGATGTGTTCAGTAATAAGAAGTTCAACTATTTAAGTTAAAGTTTCTTTTTAGCCTATGAAACAATTATAATGAATGGAAATGTCCTCCATGTTTCTCCCCTCTTTCTTCTACATTCTCTGTATATAATGATGTCTCTAAAACAAAATTTATTAAGGCCAATCTTTTATCCTGGATTATGGGGAATCCTCTGTCCCCCCTTATTTCATGTCATCTCTCTTCACCTGGTTGAACTTGAAAGACATACAGTTTTTCTTTTCTTAGGGAATATATCATCTTTATATGAGATTTTTTTCTCCCATTAGTTTACCGGAAATTACTTATCTTGCTTCTGTTTCTGAAAGCAAATATATAGAAAAATCTCATATAGTCACGGCCATCCATTGCAGCATAAAGCTTTTTCCACATGGATGGTCCTTTTGGGGGTGGGACAGGCTCTGTTGGTAAATTAAGCATAGTCCGTTGCAAGCCCCCAAACCCCCAGTTTGAAGTATATTATGAAAGATGTTGTGTGGACAAACATTTATTTAATTGGTTCCTGTTACAGCTTTTCCCACCAGTCTCTAGTGTACTTATTTATACAGAAAATAGGGAAGGGTTGTTTTAACGGGGGTATTGGGGACAATACGACACATTTTTTGGGAATTGTGCTTTCCCAAAAACGGGGAAGCCCCGGCCAGCCCCATGCACATGCATATCAGCGGGTGTAACACCAACAATCGACTGTCACTTCTCTCCCCCCGGGGTACAATACAATCGTATTGTAACCGGGGGGGGACAGGCGTAATTCATAGTTTTCTATAGAGCATGAATATTTAATTGCGGCCGCTTTTTGGTGCGTATTAGAGTGCAAATACGTGGCAAAATTCACAATGTGAACATACCCTAAGAATTTTAAGTCAAAACTTTTTTAAAGAAAAATTTAATATAAATTGCATCTGCTCATCAATGGCACAGTAGGTGACTGACTTCTCCTTGTTTTTTCTCATGTTCCTCTCACAAGGGAGGACCAATATACCTGAGGTAAAAAAAAAATTTGAAACCAAAAAAAAAATTTATTTACCTGTGGATCATGGGTTATATTTTCAAAAAAGTCATCCTTTGAAAAGCTTTACTGTATTAGGGAATCACTGATTTTGCAATACTCTATAAATTTAATACATTTTATTAGCAATTTTCAATATAGAGTTTTTATGTGAAGTAAAATTCTGAAACTTTATCATAAATAAAAATATGTTAAATGGATATGTCTATCTCATTAATGAGATTTAGACATGTAGGCAAAGCTAAATAAACATATTACCAAATACATTGTTTTTTTTATTTTACTTCTATTCATAGTTAGAGCAGTTCTTATCTCCTGCTTGTTTACAGAAGATTTTCTAGGTCACTGACCACCTCTCCTTTCCCCTTAGCAATTTAAGGGTGGGGGACGCCATTCCCCCTTTTTTTATCAGCAACAAAGGAGCTTCCTTATCCTTTTTACTTGCAAATTTTTTTCCCTTTTAGAGCCTTATCCCTTTTGCCCTTTCCCGCAACAAAACCCCTTACACCCACCCCTCTAAAGGGCCCAAAAATAGCAAAGCTGATATGTAATCCACTGCTATAGAGCTGCCAACAGCCTGAACAGGAGTGTGAGCCTGAAGCTGGCTATAAATAGCAGGCTCTGTGAGATAGAAAGCTGGGAAAGCCCCTTTTATTGTTTGAGTGCATATCACATTTCTAGCGTATGTTTGTACATGACTGAATCTTAGGCCTTATATTCACTTCTCTCCATGAAAATAGGATTAAAATATAGCTGTGTATTATGACTGTTTTTTTCCAAATTTGTTCTGTTTTTGGTCCCACAGAACATCCATTTTGGTTCCATAATTTTATTATAGGTTCACTATTCTTATCTTAATATGTTTGACTTTTTGTTAATATTGCTGAAAAGTTCTAAATGCTGTTAAAGCAGTTTAAAGTACTTCAGTGCTGGTGCTAATCTGTGTTGCTTGAGGTGGGCTCTGGCTAGAATCACTATTGCTCCCTTCAGCAGCTGACCCATATTGTCCCTTCTTATTTTCTACCTCAACTTGCCAATCCTAACTGATAAGAAAGATTTATTTTCCAGGACACTGCTACGTTACTGCAGAGGTTCTGATTCTTCCTAGATAAGTCACTTTTCTTGGCTGCTCTGCAGTGTACGCTAGATCAGAGGCCCCAACTCCAGTCCGCAAGGCCCACCAACAGGTCATGTTTTTTTTGGGTATCCTTAGCACTGCCAGGTGATTTTAATTTATGCTGCACAGGGGGGTTTTTTAATTTTGGTCAGTGCATTCTGTGGGGGGATCCCGAAAAAATGACCTGTTGGGGGGTTTCCGAGGGCTGGGTTGGGGACCCCCCGCTAGATCAAACAAGAGACCTGGGGTTGGTGGGAAATGAGGCATTGTGTCCACCAGCATTCAGCTTGTTAGGTAGAGGTGCACATTGTGATGTACTTTGAAAACCAGATGGTGCCATACTATTAAAATGAATGCATGCGTCTTTTTTTTAAAATTTTTTTTGATCCCTTCGCAATGTAGTGGTCCATGGTAACGATGCTTTGGTTTTTTTCATCTCCACCTATTCAGGATCCATAACTTTTTTGAATTTTTTGTCAATAATATCCATATGAGGACTTGTTTTTTTTTTTTTTGTTTTGTTTTTTTAGAACTAATTGCATATCTTACATTAATTCATCTATCCTCAGTCCTGTTTTCTTGATTTCACTTTGAATTCAGGGGCGTGTTTACTGGCTCCCACTAGGCTGCAGTAGAAGCCAGGTCTGTAGCTATAGCAACCAGTGCTGGCAGCCTATCAGGATAGGTCAATCAGGTCTGTAGCTATAGTGACCTGATGCAGCCCATACAATAGGTGATATCTAGGAAAATGTAGGACACTGTTAATAGACATATATTACAAAGTGACTTGTTTTTGCAAGATCTTTAACATAAAAAGCAATCCTTGTAGTGAGACAACCCCTTTAAGTGCACCATTTAATCCAATAAATATATCATACAATTTTCTAGTGAACTGGAAAAAAAAAATTGTAAGGTGTAATTGTTTTGTAAGACAATGTCTTTATGAAGGGTTAGTGTTTGCATGGCATATCAAAGGATGCAAAATTACCCCAAGGTCACAGAGTGGTTCGGAATGACCTCCAGCCAGGTTGTGAGCTCATTACTTATTTGAATGTCAAATACAGATTGTAACATAATCATGCTGCAAGACTTGTGCAAATCATGGCTTTGTCACTCAAAAGGATGATGTGGAACAACTGGGGCAAATTTGCACACCAAGCAAAAATGGTCTACTGAAATGCCATCCTGCAATCACAATCATTCGCTAATGGGTGCTGGCATTAATGGAGCTTTCAAGGGCTGCTCTTGTCACTCAACAATGAAATTATACCACTTTAGGGATTGAAGTATAGTTTGTTTCATGAAAATGCATTAAAATTACAAAAGTTATTTTAGTAGGGTGTTTCTTTCCATCCATCCTGTATCTATATATTTTGTTTTTTGCTTATTAATATTTAGCTCCTCCGGGGGATATAACATGTACTTAATTTCTTGAATAATATATTGCAATATGTATGTGCTGCAGTATATTGCTTTTTGCCAATCACCCAGAAAGAGTGCATATAATAAGGGCACAGCCATAGCAGACCTAAAATATTATAGTTAAAATATATAAAAAACTATTTAAAGAGACAGGCGCCTATTTCTCACTTCCCGTATTCCATGCATAATTCATTACATATCTCTTCTAGGAATCCTAGGCATAATCAAATATGATATTATATTTTATTGAATTTTTGGTAATGGTTTCATAGGCATCTCTAATTTAGTTTACTTTTTCAGGAGTACAGTTCACCTTTCACACCTTTCATCTGGAAGATCTTCATGACTACTTACTAATCACTGAAAACGGCAGTTTTACTCAGCCATTGGCACGACTCACAGGCTCCGAGCTCCCTGCAGCAATTAACGCAGGTCTCTATGGAAATTTCAGGGCTCAATTGCGTTTCATTTCAGATTTTTCAATATCATATGAAGGATTCAACATCACCTTTTCTGGTAAGGATATAATGCAAATACAACAATTAATATCTGATGGTCATATTTCACAATGTTGTAGTAGAGAAGCATAACAGCTTATAAAATATATGAGAAGTGAACATGTATTTGGAGTCTTTGCCATGTTTTAGTCTTAGCAGTGTAATAGATTACATTATATTTTATGAAAATTAAAAAATTTTTCCCCCTGTTTCTCTGGAAAAAGCCCGTGAAATGTATTTTACGTCCCCTCTTATTTTCACCATAAAATAAAACCGTTTGTACCTAGATAAAAGCACAGAGATGGATTTGTCTTTTTCCACGGATTAAATTTTTTTTTTATATTTTTGGTTTTTTTTTTTTTTTTTTTGTTTTTTTTTTTTTTTTTTTTTTTTTTTTTGAGAAAATTAAACATGCTTTTATGAAGAAAATAGAGGCCCTAATAACCTTAATTATACTTCATAGTAAGTACCTTATACATGTTATTACACACTTCAGCTACTGCAGAACATCTTTTTGAAGCGGTCAGAGCAACCTGAAACCCATTTTTTGGGACGGGATTAAATTAAAGCGCCCCTTTTTCCTAAGACAGACTCCTCAGTGGCCGAATTATATGAAGTACTTATAGCACTATATACCTAAAAGTGCTAAGTATTTCTGTTTTCACACTGACCCTATCTGGGGCTGTCCAGACCCCCCAATATTTAATGCCAGAAATTGAACCCAAAAATGCCTTTTTGCAATACAAAAAAAGGGGCAAAATTAATTAAATTTGGCCGGCGGGAAATGCCCAGTTTTTTAAAATCAATGTAGAGGAGTGTAGAATGCTGCAGTATGTATGAAAGTGTTGTGCACCAAACATTTTGGCACATGGAGGGTGACATGTATGAGCAGGGCTGCACCAGAATTCTGGCCTCAAAAGCTGTAGTAGACCAGATCTATAGATGTATGAACAGGCCAAACTTTTTGGGGCATTCTGGGGGCATGGCACCAAATTATTTGAAATAAAACAAAATTCATGATCCTTTGATGAAAACTTTGGGGCGAACAGATAAAAAACCCAGACCAATTTAAAGGTGGTGCCTGACCCTAATTTGGGCCAAATTTCGCACTGGGACGCGACTTTATGTATGAACGGGCAGAAGAACTGTTCCTTTCCCTTTCCCTGGCGCGGGCCCAAACAAACCTTAAAGCAATTTTAGAACGGGGTTTTATGGTACCCCAGAATTCAACATGCCCGCCCAGAGTTTTTTTGCACCAAACTTTTTTTGGCATTTTTCACAACAAATTTTTGGGAGCATGCTTGGCAAAATTTAAAACATTTTTGTTTTTAGTGCAGCCCGGCCAACTTTGGGGCCCCAAAACTGTTTCATACTCTAAAAACAGTGCTACATTTTTTGGCTCAAGACACACCAAAAAAATGGTGCAGGCAAATTCATAAATTTTACCCATTGTTTCCTACTTAATGTCAAACACAATGCTCCCTTCACAGTGCCACTCACAGTACCCTGGAAAAATTTGAATTTTATGATCCCCCACTACGGGTCCTCATTTCAATACCAAATCATGAAGCTAGGTTTTTAGGGGGCTTTTGGCCTCTGCTGGAGCATGGTGGCCCTTTTCCCTAGAGGAGCTCGGGGTGACAGTAAACAAAGAAATCGGCACAACAAAACCCCTACTCCCCAAAAAACTTTTCCAAATTGATTCCAATACCGGGGGAATTCATCCCTGACCAGCCGGGGGGGGAAATTTTTGGGGGCTTTTTTGGGGAGCATTTAAAACCGCCCTGGGGGGCACAACTGGGGAGGCCCAGCGGGCAGCCCACGGATTTTTTCAGCTCATCTCGCACCTATCCAGAAAAAAGAAAACTAGCAGCGTTTCCCCCCACACAAAACTTTGATTTAAACCTGTTTGGCTGGCCCACGGGGGGGGTCGGGCCCCCTTTGGCCCTCACAAGACGAAATCCCGCGCCCGGGGTTTCCGATTGGTGGACACTGTTTAAACACCCCTCCCCTGGGTGCGAGGGGGAGCCATTTTTATTAGGGGCAAGCCACGGGGTTCTCCCCCCTTCCGGGTAAGAACGTTCCACTCTCCTCCTCATTGAAAAGACATTAAAAAAACCGGCGCTTTGAGACGATTATTTTGCCCCAGTTTCGGGGGGAATTCCCACGGAGGCCTCATCTCCCTTTTTGGTTTCCCGGAGGGCACAAAGGGCCCGGGCACTCCAAAAGCTCCTACCTCAAAATAGGGCCCATTTTTGCCACTCCTGGGGGGCCTCCTTTTTCCTCCTCCCCGGGGGGCATTTGGAGCTACAAATTTTAACTTAGGAACTCCCATACAACGCTTTTCCTTTTACTAAGGTCACAAAAATTTTTACAGCAAAGATTTTAGTGGGCCCCAAAGGGAGATCAGCCCCCCTTTGCCCCCTTCCAAAGACTGCTTTTCATACAGTCTCAACACTTAAATCCTTCACTCGCAGCAAGCCATTTGGAGGGTTTTAAAACAGGGGAGGTGGGGCTCCCCCTAAACCAGAAATACAATTTGACTCACCCTTTAACGGGCCCTTTGTCAAAGCTGTCTGTAACCGATACTCCCGAAATCACTTTTTCTGCATTTGGGAGATCCCTCATCCCTACTCAGCCTGCTAGAGGGTTTGGGCCCAAAAAAACAGCTTGCATACAGCAACTTACCCCAGATCTTCATTCCCCTTTTTAGGACAAGACTTACACCGATCTTGATCTATACACTCCCCAAGGCTCGCAAAGGGGGGTTACTGTTTTAAAACCCCCTTTTTTAGTCAGGGAAAAAACCAAGCGTGGAAAAAAAGTGAGGGGGGAAAAATAAAAAAAGAACAACCAAAAATAAAGAAAAAAAAAAAAAAATATAAAAAAAATATAAATTACTTTTTTTTTTTTTAAAAAGCAAAAACCGTCCCAACCCACTCAACCAGGGGGTTTTTTCATCCTTCCTCTTTGTAAAATGGGAAAACACATCCAAAAAAAAACCCGCCTTTAAAAAACCGGGGGTAAGGGCCCCTAAATTTTTTTTCAGCAAAACCCACCGCAACCCGTTCCCTTCAGAGGTGCTCAAAATCCCTTTCCCCCCCAAAACCCCCCCAAACCCCCTCTCATGCTGAATCTGTCGACCGGAGCGAAAAAGGGGGGTACTGGAAGGGTTTAAAACCCCCAAAGAAACACTCTGCGTCACCGTTCTCCTCCTTCCGAGAACACCTTCAAAAAAAGATTTTTTAAAAAAATGGGTTAGTGATTTTTCGGGCAACATCCAGTCCGGGTGATCTCCCAGGGAAATTTATCATATTGAAACAAAGATGGGTTAATTTTGGGCCCTCGCATAATCTTCTCTTGATTCCCCCCTCTGCTCTTGGGAAAATGAGGTTTTCCCCCAAACTGCCTACAAAAAAACTGGACTTGGAAAGGAAAAGAAACCCCCAGATCCAATATCCCATACGAGGGATTCCTTTAATCCATTTACCTTGAAATTTCTGATGGCCCCTTTTTTCAAGATCTCATTGGGCCCTAGCAAATCCCAGAAGCCACTACCCTGGACCCACGGGGGATAGGATACCCTAAAAGGGTACCTAAACCTAAAGCACATATCACCTTTCCCCTTTCCCGGATTGGGGATAGCTAAAATCCACTTCTTTCGCACAAAGGACAATTTTCCCCCATGGGACTTTCGTAGAGGAGGGCTCCCTGGCCCGACAGGGTTTAAGGACCTATCTATATTTCCCCGGGTCTCCTCAGGGCACAATGCTCCGGGCCCCAAAGAAATTTGCCCCCCTTCACAAAAATCCCCCGCGAAAAAACAACCCTACCTAAACCCCTGGGGTTTTCCGGGGCAGCCCAAAAAAATTTTTAAGGGGGGGAAAACCACGGCGTCTGCACCCACCCCAAACATGGGTTTGAGATGCTCTTTCAAACATGGGGTTTTTTTTTTCTTTATTTTACTCCCGCTAACACTCCTCAACCCGGGAAAAACGGGGCAGAAACCCAAAACCAAAATTTCCCGCTCTTGGGGCAGAAAAGCTCACTAGAAGACGTCAGGTCCGGAAGACCTTTAGCAATTCCAGGGTAAGTAACTTTTACTAATCTGGCTGCCTTTAAAAGCTTTTAATTTTGGGGTTGGGTGACAAAGTTTTCTCCCGCCTCACTTCCTCTGCAGTTTCCATTCACCCACCCTCCCCCCCCCATTTTCTGTGGTTTTCCAAATTTTTTGGGAAAAAACTTTCATTTTCCCCAAAATTTTTTTTAAAAAACCTTTTTTCAATTTACTTTCTGTTTACTTTGGGCCCCTCTTTGGGGATTGCCATGATTTAAATGTTCACTTTATTTGCACAAGGTTTTCTCTTAAAAACTCCCCACTTTTTAAAAATTGTACTCAATTTCCCACCTAACTAGGTTTTATTAATAGTCACAAATTTGGGGGTTTTTAAATTTTCCCATCATTCAAAAAATTTAAAGGCCCCCCAATTCCCCCTTTAAGAGGTCCCCTTTTTTTGGAGGAAATGACACCCTCTCGACGCTGAGTTTCCCCGGGGTGCAGGAAAACCACCTTTAAAAACGGGGGATTCCCCACGAATTAAATCATTTAAAAGGGTTTCCCCACCCTTTCTTTTTCCCGTTTAAAAACCAAAAAAGCTGGGGGTTACCAATATTTTTTTAAAGACACTTTGGCATTCTCAAAAATTTAATTGGTAAACTGAAACCCAAAGGGAAAATACACATTTTACAATGTACCTTGGGTTTTTTTTCCAGGGTTCCCCTATTGTAAACATATAAGCCCCAAAACCCAAATCAGATCCCCTTCATCCTAAAGTTATTTTCTAAGGGCCCAAGGGAAAAATCTATATTCAGTTGATTATCTGTGGGGACTTCAACTAGTTTTTGATAATGAAGTTGGGTTCCCCCCTCTTTGGGGGGGGGCGGTTTACCAAATCCCCAGATTTGGGAAAAACTTATTAAAAGAGGAGGACCTTTATTATCCTTGGAGGGTACTCCCCCTCCAACAAAAAATAGATTTCTCCCTATTTTTTTTCAGGGAAAATCCCTCATATTCCCCAATTAAAGGGTTAAATTTTTTTTGTTGACCCAAAACATCCCAAGAAATATAATTTTTTACTGGGCAAAGGCCTTGCGACTTGGGGCCCGACCATCCCCCGGGGTTTCCCCTTCCCTTTTGAAATAAGATCACCCTCCATTCCCCTTTTCTCCCTTTAAAAATTAATAATTTTTTTTTCTGAAAATGCCAAAATATAGTGTTGAATTTACTTCGCCTGAAAAAAACTTTTTTAAATTTTAAAAAAAGGCTCTTTTTGCGAACCCCACAAACACTTTGGGGGTTTTCGCACAAGGGTTTCCTGAGAGGAAGGGCTGTATTAGGGGCTGCGGCGAGGGGAAGGCGTAAGAGAGAGAAAAGAACTTAAAAAATTTTTTAGAGAGGATCAAAACCCTAGATTCACAATTAAAATATCACCCCACCCCACAGCTTGAAACCTAAACTAATAGAATCTTAAAAAATTTAAAATGAGGGTAAAAACACTGAAAAAATAAGGGGTCCCCATCTTTGGGAAAAAAAAAATGGAATTTTTAACCTACAGGGCGCAGGGCCCGGGGGAAAAAATTTTTGGCCCGGGAGAGTTTAAAAAATTAAGGCTAGATCCAAAAAAAGCTTTAAAACCCTGCCCTAAAGGGGTTTTGGGAAAATAAAATGACCCACAGGGAAATTTTTCAGATCTTTTTTCCCAAATACTATAGCTCCCTAAATAACCTAATCCAAGACCAAAAACTCCGTTACCCCTTCGGGGAATTAACAATTTCCTCATCCCCAACTTTTCTTCCCCCCTGACGCCGGTTTCCCCAAATTTAAATTTTTTAAATGCCCCCAATTTCAGACCAAAATAAAAAAAATGGTTGCCCAAACTAAAAATTGAACAAGTCCCCCGGGGCCCGATGGGTTCACAAAAGAATACTACAAACTGTTTATTTGACATCCCGGCCTCCCCCCTTGACGATACCTTTAAAATCCATTGTTTCCTCGGGTCACCCCTCCCAAATTTCTCAAAAGGGAACTATAAAAACAAAACCCGAAACCGGAAAACCCCTATTAAACTTTCCAACAAAAGGGCCCATTTCCCTCCCCTTTTAAAAATGAAAATTAAATTTTTTCTCAAAGTATTGGCATCCCGGGTTTTAAAAAAGCCTGCCCACTTTTTCACCCCACCCAATTCGGATTTGTGAAAGGGAAAGGGAAACAAGGGGCGGCACTGAAAGGAAAATAAATATCCTTCATAAGGCTTAAAAATCGCTCCCCAACAACCCTTTCTTTCTCTCGAAAGGAGAGAAAGCAATTTTTAAAAGGGTTAACTTGCCATATTTAAAGGGCGTCCGCTGAAAATTTTGGTTTTTTGCCCGGGCCCTTTTTTCAAAAAGCGATCCCCTTTCCCCTTTCTCCACCCTCTGCCAAAGTATACTCATCAGGGTTTTTTTTTTCAGAGTCATTTCCCCCTCCAAAAAATGGTACCCCGCCAAAGGAAAAGCCCCCCCTCGGGGCCGGGTAATATATTTACCTAAGCGCCGAAACCCCTGGCTTTCAAAATAATTTAGAGGCCCCGGGGGTATTAAATGGGGGTTTTTTCAATTTCCCCAAAAAAATTGAACTAAAAATTACCTATAAAGCGACACAAACCCGATTTATAAGTTAAGATCCTTCTTTTCTTTCCCCGCCCCCCTCGAAATTTTTAAAATCAAATAAAGCCTTGGAATCCTTCTAAAAACTTAAAATTGTCCAAATCGGGTTTCCCCCAAATTCCTATCCATTTTCCTGCCTTTCCTTTGGGTTTTCCCCGTTTGTCGAATTACCAACTTACCCGGGCCTCGCCCCGTAAATCATAAACTAGGGAAACCAAATCTTTCCCCAAGCCCAATTTAAAAAAACTTGAGGTTAACTTACACAAGGTTTTCCCCAAAATATTTCAGGGTGAGATCGCACACCTTTCACCACTTTCCCCTATCGGTGGGTTTCTAGAATTAATGTTACGAAAAAAGCAACCCTTTTCCCCAAAAACCTCAAACCCGGTACGAACTGTCCCCTTTCTATTTCCCCCCAAAACCCCCTACAAACTACAGCACACCCTCCTGAAGTTTTTTTTGGGCAGGGAAAAAACCCCCGGAAAACAATAAGAAGCATTTGTTTTCTCCCCGGGCAAACGAGGGGTTTCTAATGGTTTCCCCCGACTTACTCCTCTATAACTTTTCCGGCATTTTCGGGAAACCCCTTTTCCAAAACTAAAAAAACCCCCGGAACTTCAAACCCATTTGGGGAACCCGGGGGTCCTTTTTAAATACCCTTTTCAGTACACTTAAAAGGAAACTTTTTTATACCCCACTATGGGAGCACTCTGTCCCCTCATTTGAGCTCCCCCCTCTCAACATCTTGCCTCAGCTTTAAAAAAAGTAGTGTTATGTTTTCCCCGGGCAGGGTTTTTTACATTGCAAAAAGACAATTTCGCCCAATTACCACCCTTCCCTTTCCCGAATCGCCCCATCTCCCACTTTTTACTATGGGGGCAATAAAGGGGGTTCCAAACATTAGTGACCTCTATTTTCAATGGGGGCCCTCAAGTCCTTTTAAGATCTGAAATTGGAAATTTTGGTTTTGCCTAATAATCAATTTTTTTTTTCAAACTTTAGCTAAGGCCTTCTTTAAAAACATTGGGGGGAACCAAACTGCCCCCGCACCCCCCTACCGTTTTAAAAGTTTTTTTACTTTAAAAGAAAAAGGTTTTTTAACGGGGGGGGGCCAACCCGTAATTTTTAAAATTGGGGCCCCCAAACTATCTAATTTGGAAATTTCCTCCCCAAAAATGCCTTCCGCCATAAAATTTGGGGGGAACTGGGTTTAAAGGGGAAGAAATTTCCCCTTAGGAAAGGGCTGGGGGAAGGCGGGAGCTATTAGGGCCAAAAAGTTTTCGGGAAGGAAACATCCAAATTGAACTGGGTGAGGGAAAAATTTAATTACGTGGCATCTCACCCCTTGGGAGAAATTTTCTCCCCATTTTCCCAAGGGCATCCCCGACCCCCTGGAGAAAAGTTTTTCCCCCGGGAAGGGTCCCAAAATTTTTCAATGGGTGGGAAGTTGGCCCCCCCGTTTTAAAAAGAAATTTTGGGGGGAGGTTGGGGGCTTTGTTTTGTAGACTTTTTTCCCAAATTTTCCCTTTTTTGCTTACCCCAGAGTTAAAATTTTTTAGGGGTCTTACCCTCGGGCTGTTCCACCCGGGGACCAAAACATTTTGTCTTTTATATACTATAAACGCCCGA
Organism: Phyllomedusa bahiana; assembly: GCA_025379985.1. Classification (NCBI taxonomy): domain Eukaryota; kingdom Metazoa; phylum Chordata; class Amphibia; order Anura; family Hylidae; genus Phyllomedusa; species Phyllomedusa bahiana. The sequence continues at coordinate 36,998 of JAODAL010031363.1, forward strand.
AAATGCTTTTTGCCCTGGCTTTTGGGGAAAAAAACAGGCCCCCTAAGGGATTCTGGGAAGGGTTTTCTCTAGAGGGAAACCCCCAAAATTTCCCCGCTGAAACCTGTATTTTGTAACCCCCCCTTTACCTCATTCATAAAATGAAGACTCCCTTGGCCTTTTTGGGTCTCCCTAGATACTTTAGATGATAAGACACTTTAAAATTGGGATATTTAAATTTTGTCCCCGGAATTTTTTTTGGGCACTCCTAGCTTGTTTTCCCCCCTTTCCCCCCCCCCCCCCCCCCAAATTTCAACCGAAAACCCCAAGGGGGACTTTTTTTAAACCTACCCCTACCCCAAAAATGGGGTTTTTAAAAAAAAAATTAAACCTGGGTTATCCTTTAGTGGTGGCCCTTTTAAATACGGAAACCGGGCTTTCTAATTCCCCGCCCTTTTTTTGTTGTCGTTTGGGTTGACTCAATTTTTTCAAAAAAAAAAAACCTGAAAAACTTACAAAACCTTTCAAAAAAATTTTATTGTTAAAAAAAAAAAAAAAAGGAAGTTTAAAAACTAAAGTTCATTTATCAAAAATCATGCCACAAGCGGTGGCCCTCTAAAAAAAAGGCCTTTCCCGCCATCCCCCCACAGTGCCTTTATACATTTTTTGGGGCTTTTGGAAATTTTTGGCCACCAAGTCCCAAAAATTTGGCCCCAAACCAAAGCTTCAACTCAAGTTTAGGGGCCCGAAAATTAATTTTTTTTTGGGGGCAATATCTTTTTTTTTTTTTTTAAAAATTTTAAACAGTAACCTTTTAAAAGGGGGGTTTCCATTTATTATTTTTCTTTTTAAAAATGTAAAGGGAAAAAGGAAATAAAGAATATCCCAAAAAATACATTGCTGTTCTATTTTTTCTTTTCTTGAATTAAGGGGGCAAAACTATTTTCCTATTTTTGCATACAAAATTCCTCATTTTTCTGGGCCCCCTCTTTTTCTTTTTACAGCCATGAGCATTTTTTGGGATGGAAAGAATCATTCCCCTTTCTCTGTTTCCTTAACTTTCAGAAAAATAATGTGGTTTTCTTATTTACTGAGAAGCTTTAACCCTTTTGGGGGCCCTGTACATTGGGCACTACCCTTTTTCAAAATTTCCAGGATTCCCTGAACTGTAACCCGGGGTTTACGTAAAAATAGCAAATGTATTCCCAAACATTTTCTGAAAGGGCCCGCTTACAGCCTTCCAAGAAGTTTTGAAACTGAATTGGGCTTTGGGGTTTTTGTGAAACCGGGACCTTTAAAAAGGGATTAGGATTTATCTGTTTACTGAGCTTTTCCGTCCTTTGGGGCTGTTACTCCATTTTGCATTTTGTCCCTTGGAACAGAAGTGAACTCTAACCATAATTTAGAGTTAAAGGGTTAAGGTCCGATTAGGGGTAGATTTTTAGGTTAGGGAAAGAGTAAAAATATTTTTTTCAGGAAAGTTTAAAAAATTTGGAATTAACAAAAACCCAAATTCCCCGAAAGAAATACTTGTACACATTGTAGGACATGTATGAAACAGGCTCCACAAGTTCTTTAGCGAGATTTGTGGCAAAAACACTGTTGTGGGCCCTGACCAAAATATTTATAAAAATGGGCGCATGTCCAACATTCTTAAGTTTTGTCCATAAAAATTCTTTGGGGTTTTGTTGGGGCCACATTCAGTAAGAAAATTTTGCAAAATATAAAGGTGCTCGAAAAATGTGTTGCAAAAATGGAAATTTCTAATCCATGGGCCCTTTTTAAAGTTTCCAAAAGGGCCCGGGGCAAAAATTGTCTCAGGCACTTTTTGGTGCACATTTTGGGGCACATTTTTGTCACACAACAGGACACATTTTTTAAAAATGCTGGGGAGAAACTTTCAAAACATACAGAAAAAAGCTTTCCCCCAACCTAAATGAGAAGTACGACTGTCAAAGGGTGGGGCCAGTTTTTTTTAAAACACGAAAAAACCCCTTGTCTGCAAAAACATAAACCCAAAAATTATCTTTTTTTTTTAAGATTTGGGTTTACCGGGGAAAAAAATTTTCATTTATTTTTTTCTGGGTTCCACAATAGAAGTTTAAAGGGAAAACCCCCATTTTTCTGCCCCCCATCTTTCACTCTTTTTATGGGGGTATTTTTTTAAAAAGAATAATTTAAATGGGAATTTGTCTCATTCAATAGGGTTATCTTCATCCTGTATACCCAAAATTTGTTTTCAACATGGGAAACTGAGGTTTAAAAACCATTTTAATAAGGGGAAAAGGTCACCATTTTTTTTTTATCCACACTCGAAAAATCGCGCTCCTTTTTTTTCTTTTTGGGACAGGTTCCCAAATTTCCCACCCCCTATTTCCCATTGCAATTTAAAATTTTTGGTTTCATTTCACGCAAGGAATTTTTTAAAACCAAAACCCCAATTTACATTTTGACCAAAAATACCTGGCAAGTACAGCCCAAATTTCAGACAGTACTTAACCAGTTAAGAAGACAATCTCAAACAAAAAGGGGAAATTATCCCTTTAAATTTCCACTTAGCAGAACAGGCCCCAAAAATTTTCTTCCTTAACAACATACAAGTGTCTAAATGTCAAAAAATCCAGATAAAAAGCTAAATTTCCATAAATGTATTCAAAGTAAAGAACACATGTGACAGAGATGACATCTATGTATCACATTTATTTTTGTGTCTTTTTTCTTTTTTTCTTTCCATTTAATAATGTATTAAAGAATACAGTCTTGAACCTTGCAAAAAATCCCCAAAAGCCCCAAAGTAAGGGGAAACGACATGGAAAATCACTTTTGGTTTTTGGGGACATGATAACTTTCACCTGCTCATCTGGATATCGACTGGAAGGAACATCAGAGATCATCTGTCTTGGTGGTGGCCGACGAGTGTGGAGTGCACCTCTGCCAAGGTGTGTGGGTACGTGGTCAGCTGCTTTCATTTGCTTGTATGTGTAGTCAGTATTGAAAATGTTGCCAAATACAGTTGTTTTTTTAAGTGTTAAACTAAAGTCTTTTTTGTGAAAAAAATTCCTGTTGCATACTGTATTTTACAAAACTATCTTGCATTAGATAGTTTAGACACTTAAAGGGATTGTCCCGTAGTTTATTATAGTACATAGCTTCAAAACCAATGAAGATGTGCATCTAAACCGTTCAGAGCTGCAGAAGTGTTCCCATTAAAATCTTACCTTTTATGGCAATTTTACGCCTTTTATTTTACCCCACATAGACTACATTTAAAAACTAAATCTAATGGAGCTCCCTCTTTAAATGCAAAATGTTAAACTGAGGTATTTCAGATTGGATTTTCTAAATGGACAACCCCTTTAAAATGACCCTAGCTTGCTCAAATAAGTTAAGAGAAAATTGTTAGGTGCCTTTAAGTAGTTGAAAATAGTGCTGAACAAGAACAACAGTTAAAAGATCCTCAATTTAAATTAGTTCCTTTAAAAAAAGAAAAAAAAAAAAACATTGCAAAAACATCCCGATACCCATCTGAAGGTTTTGTGTGGTTTTGTAGTTCTGCCTATTTACTCTAGAGAAGCTGAAATGGCATTTCAGACGTAACCAATAAATAGGTGTGATACTGTTTTTAAGCACAAGAAGCAATCCTGTACAACCCTTTTGACATTGGTGCTTTGAAATATGTCTTTACTTTGCATATGAACAATTAGACAGAGATGTGTAAGAGGTGCTGGAGAATCTGTAGCACCAAGTGGAGAGTCTCATTGAGACTTAAAGGGGATGTCTCAACTCATGAAATCTTCTTCGCTGGGCGCTTGCATCTCGCTGCGATCCGGCCATGCATGTGAATGAGGAGGGTGGCACTAGCAGCGTCCTCTTCATTCACTTCTGTGGGAGTATAGCCGAGTGTGCCGCTAGTGCCGCCCTCCTCATTCACATGCAGGGCCGGACTGCAGAGAGTGCACAGCGAAGAGGATTTCGTGAAGTGAGACAACCCCTTTAAAGGGATGTTTCCATCTTGCACTTTGATGGCATATCAATAGTATATCAACAGCCAAGCATAAACAAGCACACCACTCACCTGTACTCAGAACTTCAAAACACAGTGGAGATTAGTGTGAGAGTATTGAGACCAACTGTATGTTCTCAACGGAGACTTTCAGGGCCTGTTATTGAGATACGTGTGGGTCCATGAGGTGAAATACACACCTATCACACATCTATCGATATGATGTCAAAGTGTAAGATAGGAATACCCCTTTAAAGGAGTTATCCCTGTTTTAAAGAAAAGTATCTAAAATATGGAACTGTTAGACTGTGTCTACACTGCATAGCTTTATGATCGTATTTTCGGCGCTTTTAGGATTTTAAAAACACCAAAAATATGATCGTTGGTGCAGCCCCATAGACTACAATAGAACAGACCAGCTGTAGTCTCCACAGCTCGTCTTTTCTATGATATGCCGGTGCTTTGATTTTCTAGACGTCTTCCCATCCAATACAATTGTATGGGCGACATAAAAAAAAACGAGAAGTGAACCCGTTTTATGCACAAAACATGACAAAAACCAAGGTCCTGCATCATAAAAAAAAAAAAAAAACTCCGCTTTCGGACGTTTTTTGTCCCATGCAGTGTAGACCTAGCCTAGTGAAACAGAAAAATTAATTTAACTCAGCTGCAATTCTCCCACCACTTCGGAGTTCCCCACCAGTCCTGCAGGGAAGATGTCACATTGTGCACATGAAGCGAAACCCAATCTTTTAAATCATCACATACATAAAGCGGGGGACCGCTGAACCCCAATGATTTGTGGGGGCATTAAGAGTATTGATGTAAAGGGCTTAAGACATAAGGGAACAGAGAAGCGGTGGTGACCCTGAAGCAGTGAGCAATTTATGGGTGACTAAAGGTTATTTTCTAATTTATAGCAGTTCTAGCTCTCGATCCTGCCACACACCTCTGCTACACTTAGTGAATGGTTCCCCAAAAAACTGGTCGCTAGTTCTATCCCGCACTTAATTTTTTTTAATTTTTTTGTTTCCTTTTCTATCACCTACAGTAACAATATTTCAAACTGACAATCAGAAAAAAATTTTAATTCCTGACTAGTTTAGCATTTTTATTGACAAAGTTAAAATGGCAAGGTTTTTATGGTATCAAAAATTTCCAGATCATGCGAAAATTTAAGGGTTTAAAAATCTGTGATATTTTAAAGATCCCCCTTTTTCGGTGCTTCCGTAGTTTTGGCGGCCACAAATCAATTACAGAAAAACAGGGTGAGATTGGTGCGACCTCGACTGGAGTTTATGGTTGCGATTTGGTGGAAAAATCACATGCCTCGTTTTACATAGAACAGGTTTTCCGTTTCACCTCAGTGTCCTCAGCGCCCCTAGGGAAGGACCTGCACTCTGCCCGGGCCAAAAAGCTCAGCGAAATTTGTCTATTTTTGCACGAGAAATCTTACTATTAGCTGGATCCTTCCAATTTTTTAGATTAAGGGTTTTAAGATTTTATGTAGTTAGTAAGAATTTTAAAGCAAACATCTACCGTTGTAAATTCACGGCGGTGGGGGGGGGGGGGCCCCGGGCGAACAAGACAAGCTCTATCTTAAAGAACACGGATAAGTTCACCAAACTTATGTAAACATTTTTATGGGAAAATCTTTATTTTTAACAGTTTGCTATTGAAATATTTTCCGGGTAATGGGGAGCCTGAACTTATTTGGATACACCATTCTATAATGCAGGCTCTTTGTTAATGCAAAACTCCCTTTTATTATCTATCATTTCAGATAGGTGTTCATTTTTCAATTTTACCCTTTTACACCTGTGACTGTTGATTATCCCCTTTGCAGTTAAATACAACCCCAGAATCTTGAGCAGCACAGGTTGTTTGTACCCAAAAAAACAGTGTATCGTAAGAAAACAACACAGTTAGTGTTTTTTGGGCTTTTGCGCACCCACATTTTTCATTGACGCATCACTACGTAAATCTTAAAACAGCAATTTTTATATTCACCACAGTTGAATTTTAAAGGTGCAAAAAAAATCGTTTTTTATACCCAAAAAATAACAGTTACGTGTTTTTTGACTTTTTCCACCCAGCATTGTTATGACGCAGCATTACGTAAATTTAAAAAAGCAAATTTATATCCCCCAGGTGAATTGAAAGGGGCAAAAAATACCGTTTAAATTTTCCAAAAAAAAACAGTTAACTGTTTTTTTACTTTGCGCACCCACATTTTTCATTGACGCACATCTACGTAAATCTTTTAAAAAAGAAAATTTTATATTCCCACAGGTGAATGAAAGGTGCCAAAAAAAATCGTTTTTTTACCAAAACAAAACAGTTTACGTGTTTTTTGACTTTTTCAAAACCCAGCTTGTTCATTGACGCAGTTTTTCTAAAACTTTAAAACCCCGCAATTCTTAAAATCACCCCAGTAATTGAAAGGGCAAAAAATACCGTTATTAACGAAAACATAACAGATACAGACAAAACAGACCCTTTTCCCCCCACTTTTTAATCTGGGGGGGAGACAGGTTTAAAGGTCATTCTGCAGTCCAGGGGCAGGTTAGCAAAGTCCCTGAAATAAAATGGTGGTGAAAGACCCTTTTTGCGGCATTTTAAATCTGGGGGATGCAGGTTGGGGCTCATGCTGCGTTCCGGGACAGGGAAATTCGCCCAGTTCAAGAAACATGAGGGTTCAAATCATATCCTTTGGCCTTTTTAATTTGTGGGGGGGTTTTTAAGGGCGGGCTTAAGGGTCAGACAGGATAGTAAATGGTTGTATTTTTTTTCTGTGACTTTTATAACCTAAGTGTTGCCTAAGATGTACCCTTTACCCATTTGACGTTGTGGATGTTAATTTCACTTCTCCACCTGTTTGGGTGTTATTAAGGTGTGTTGCTCTCCATAACTTTAATGGCATCGCTAAAGACGCTCAATTAAAAACCTTACGAAAGCGGGGCCCACGTACTATCGATCGAACCGTAGCCCAAAGCAATCGCTCAAACTATTTTCCCGAACGTGAATATGGTTTCAAATTCAGTTCTTCTTTATCCGTAACAATACGAAAATAATGGGATAAGTGGGGGAATTTGATTTAAAATTTTAAAAAAATTTAAATTTTTAAAAGTGACAATTTTTTTGTTTTTATTATTTTGACAATTTAAACACACGAAAAAAAAAAAAAAATCAATACGTATAAATATTTATATTATTTAAAAATAAAAATTTTATAAATAATAATATATATATAAAAAATATATAATAATTTTATAATATATAATTTATATATATTATATGTAATTAGATTGTGGCTGATCATGCCCCTTTTTTGGGTTTTTTAATGAAGGGTTGTTGCCTCCCTAGACTTTAATGGTCAGCTCATAATCGACGCTCACTATCGAAAAACCCTTTTCGAAAGCGGCCGACTGTGCTATGTCGATCTCGATACCAAGCAATCGCTCAACATATTTCCCCGCACGTGAAAAGGTTTCAAAAACATTCTTCTTTATCCCTAACAATACGACAATAATGGATCAAGTGGGGAATTTGATTAATATTTTTAAAAGATTAATGTTTGAATTGTGACAATTATTTTGTTTTTATTATTTTGATCAATTAAGCACACAGAAAAAAAAAATAGAATCAATTACTGTATGTTTTATTTATTTATTTTATATATATATAATATTTATAAAATATTATATTGATTATTAAATTTTTAATAGTAAGTTAGATGTGGCTGTTTTCTAAAAAATCATAACTTTTCTAGAGTATTGGATAGGGCTTCTTTATAGCTGCCTAGTTATATGAGGAAGGTGAGAGCGTTTGTTTTTATTATTTTGATCATTAAGCACACAGAAAAAAAAAATGAATCAATTACTGTATAATATTTTTAATTATAAATATATATATAAATAATATATATAATTTTAAAATATATATATATAATATTTAAAATATTAAAAATATATATTATATAAATATATATAGTAAGTTAATGTGGCTGATACATGAAAAACCCTAACTTTTCTAAGTATTGGATAGGCTTCTTTATAGCAAAAAAAAAAAAAAAATATCACTGAAAGGAAAAACCCAAAAAACATAACATTAATAATATAATTAAGATAACCCCAAAAAATTAATCCACACAAAATCTAGAAAAAAAATAGGGCTCACAGTTTGATTACTTGACCAGTCCAGGCAGGGATTCAGCGCCAAAAAAGATGCAGGCCCTTTGGGGGAAAAACCCAACTTGCCCTAGATAGACTGCCTAAATGCGGGGGCATCGCCCCAAAAAAGGGGCTCCCCAGTAACTATTCCCCAGAAAATATCTACATAAAAAAATAAGCAATAAATCCAAGATAAACATTACATTCAAAAAACAAAAAACCAAAAGCCCCACGCGTTTCCCATTTTCTTCTAAAAGGGTTCACGGGGGAAAAGGCTGTTGAAAAAAATGCAGATAAACCTGGGGGACCAGTATGAAAAAGTAGAAATACAAACCCCAAAAATGATACCCTTCGTTTCTCAATAAGAAGGCAGCAACTAAAAACATAGTTGTCCCACTTTATACCTCCAAATCCCACCCTGGTTTAAATGACCCAATAAACTCACCCCCGTATTCTAGATGCATCCTGTAACAAACACTTTTCGCGGCGTCCGGGAAAAAAGCTACTGCCATGCGCGCAGTGAAAAGCAAACAAAATAAACTTCTTCCGGGTACGACGTTTTCCCAAGTTGTTACTGCCATGGCCCCCCGGGTTTTAACGCAATATACATTAAGTATATAATGGATAATAGACAACCCTGATAGCCGCACTCGCCTTAAAATTATTAAAAAAACTTAGTAGCCCCCCAATAGATTAATAGCCAATTGTTAAATATAGCTAAATAAATAGGTTGGCATTTTCGGCGTCTAAGTTTTTACGCGCCTGCGTCCCATAAAAGGGAACCCTAAATAGGATGCGAAAAGAGAGAAAACAAATCAACTAGTACACACAGCAATATAAAGAATAAGAAAAGACAATCATAATAGGAACTAACGCAATCTGAAATATAGTGCCAAATTTGCAAAAATATTAAGTAAAAAAGAGGGGGGGTGGGAAAAGGGAAAATAAACCGAATTTGCGATGGGGATAAACAAAATGGTTCCCAATTTAATACCAGACCCTTATGTTCCTCCAAAGGACTGGGCTGGAGGGGCCCTTTAAAGGGAGGCCCAAAAGTGTCTGGGTTTTTGGGTTATCACCCAAAACATTGGTATTTATTTGATCGTGTCCCGCAACAATTTGTTCTTTGGGCTCCCCTCATAACCCTGACACCCCGGATCCCCTTTAGCGTTTGGGAAAGGGGCTTCGAGGTAGGGTTTTTATCACCTTATAGATGTGGTCCCCTTTTCAGTTGTATTCCAATAACGGGGATTTCTGCCAGTAGTAATCTGAATACCAGGGGGTTCAGCACCAACCTCTGTTTTTTTGTCATCAAATTGCTTATTTGTTTTGGGCACAACTACTTTTCTTTCACTTCGGGGATTTGGGGTTTAAAAAGTGGGAGCAACGATGTTTTTTAGTTGCTCCTTCTTATTGAGCACCGAAAGGTATCATTTGGGTTCCCTTTTCTATTTTTTATCATACTGGTCCCCCAGGTTTTCTGCATTTTTTTCAACAGCCTTAGCCCCCTAAATAAACCCCCTTATATATAAAGAAAGGGGGAAACGCGTGGGGCTTATTGGCTTTTTTTTTATTTTGAATGTAAGTTTAACATGGATTTACTCATTACTTTTTTTTTGTAATATTTTCTAGGAATGTTATGCGGACCGCCCCTTTTTGGGGTGCCCCGCAATTTAGGGAGTCTATTAGGGCAAGTATAGGTTTTTTTCCCCACAGGCACTGCATCTTATATTTGGGCCCCGTAATCCCTGCCCGGACTGCAGTCAAGTAAACAAAAATGTGGTCCTATTTTTTCTTCCCAATTTTGTGTGGATTCAATTTTTTGGGGGTTTTCTTAATGTATATCTATTAAATTTTTTTTTATTGGTTTTTTTCCTTCATGTTTTTGTTTACACCCGGTAAAAAATTATTCAATTTTGCAGTGACTTCTTTTTTTATAGCGCCTTTTTTATGGGAAGGTGGAGCGTTTTTCCTCTCCTTTTCACCTCCCCCTTTAAACAATTAATAGTAGTGTTTTGAACCGATTCAGTTCGTGTCAGCCTGAATCGATATTTAGAGATATTTGCCAAAACATGACCATAACTATAAATCTAACCCTAAATTGGGGCTATAGTTGGGATTACGATTTATTTTACTGGTTTTGAATGGATTAACTTGCTCATTTCCAGGAACGTTCAGTCCCTGTCACTCTGATTTCACTTCTGACTGACCTCTCACCACCCAAAACTATTTTAGGTTTACAAATGTGATGTTGGACTGAAAGTGGTGTCAGATGAAAGTGAGATTGGACAATACAGTAGATACGGAAAATATAAACCCCTTTTTAAATTTTTTCACTTTTTCTTTATTGCAGCCTTTGGGGGAAGAAAAAAAAAGTTCTTTGTTTTGAAATTTAACGTACACCTGCACCATCTTAAAAGAAAAAAAAAACAGAAATGAGATATTTTTCAAATTTATTAAAGAAAAAAAAACTGAAATATAAAGGGCTTAAAAAAGGGGTTTTGCCCGTTTAATTTTGTGTGGATCCCCAAAATGGATTTAATCCTTTCAAAATATATGTTATTTCAAAAAGTGAACCGTAGACTACAGCATTGCTCAGTCCCCCCTTTAGTTTCCTGAAAGTTTAATTTGACACACCGGGGCTAAGGGGAGCCCATGGCGCGTTTGCGTGTTTCACTTCTTATCTGATGAAAGCAACAGAAGGAGCTTGCCGGGGTGGGAGAAATTTCAGTGTATGAGTCTGCTGCATATGGGGAATCCACTGTTTTTAAAAGTTATTATTTGAGTAAACTTTAGAGACGTCCCCGCTTTTTCGTCTTACTCACCCCCCCTCTCACCCCCGCGATTCATGACTCACATGTTTTTTTATATCCTCCTGACAATAAGAGGTAAGGAAAATCACTTCTGGGAAAACCCCTTTTGTATTTAGCCTTTGCTCAGTATTGAGTCTAGCACCCTTTTGCGCTAGTAAGCCCCTGAGTCTTCCTGGGAATATCAACAATTTTTTCACACCGGATTTGGGGATCCCCCTGCCCTTTTCCTTTTAGAGCTTCTCCCTTCCCTCGGTTGGATGGTGAACTTGGGGGCGCCATTTTTAATCTCTCCAGAGATGCTCAATTTGGGGTTTGGCAGGGTTTTGGGTGGGCCCGTCAAAAATGGGGCACAGAGTTGTCTGAAGCCACTGCTTTGTTATTTAGCTGTGTGCTTAGGGGCATTTTTCTTGTTGAAAAAGAACCTTCGGCCCAGTCCCCGAGGTCCAAGGGGCTGGAAGAGGTTTTTTCCACGTATCTCTGTACTCGGCCGCATTTATCTTTTTCCCTTTAAAACAACCGTTGCATGTCCCTGCGCTGAAAAACCCCCCATAGCATATGTGCCATCACCATTTTTGTTGGTTGGGTTCATG